>CAUYRT010055581.1:0-67966 GCA_963574885.1 Lepilemur ruficaudatus | reverse complement strand
ATTACAGAATCTGTCTTTGTGTGGGATAGCAGTGGGGGTACAGATCTGAAATAATGGTGAATCTGAAACAACAGTGGGTAGGTGTGTAAAAAAAGCATTAACATGGCAGGCCTGAGACTGCCATATTTTAGAGAGGTCTGCTTGCAAAGTTGGCCCTTGGCTGGCATCTAGGAACTTGGATTTTGGGAGTGTCCCTACAATTTCCTAACTGATAAAGAGCAGCTCATTGTTCCTGAAATGTACAAATAATATGCTTTATGGTGAATATCTCCTTTTCTTCTGGGAATCTTGAATTTTGGTCCATGCTAGGAAAAGGGTACCTGTATGATCATTCCCCCAAAAACCACAGGCATTGAGTTGCTAATGAGCTTCTCCTGTAGACAGTACCTCACACGTGTTATCACTATTCAACAACACTATTCAGTGCTGTGGGAACTAAGTGCATCCCATGTGACTCCTCTAAGAGAGTACTCTTAAAAGTGTGTGCCTGGTTTGCTATGGACTTTGCCCCATACGTATGTTCCCTTTTCTGATTTTGCTTTGTATCCTTTCACTTAAGTCTTAGGTGTGAGAATGACTATATGCTGAAACCTGTGAGTCTTGCTGATCCTGGAACTGGTCTTAGGGACCCCCCAGCACAGTATTAAAAAGCTAACTTGTATGAGATTCCACGTGAAGACAAAAGTCAGGAATTCTGAAAGTGTGCCTGAATATTTTTCTTACTAAGACACCTCCATTCTATATATTTTTCTTCCTAAGCACTACTTCATTTTGGCATTGAGTTAGTAAATATGATTAGAATACAGAATAGTTCAGTAGGTACTTCTTGCACATTTAATTATCAATGTGAATTTATTTCTTATTCTCTACTCCTGTTGGAACCGAGGAATAAAGGAGAGAGACTTAACACAGTGTTCTCTCTCTCTCCATATATATATATGTATATACATACACACATTTTCCCTGCTACCTACTATTCTAATAATCAAAAACCAGTACTATTAGTAGAATTCCCTTCATTGATGAAGTATAGTGGCAATTGACTCTCATTTAGAAATTCTTTATGAGTTATCAAAATAACAAAAATGACCTGAATTAGAGAGTTAAATTTTTTGTTGTTTTTACCTTGGATGTTAGTCCAGATTGAACATTCATCTAGGATATGCCTTTCTATACCATACCAACAGAATTTGCTAGACTTTTAATATCTATCTCCATTTGAAAGGATTCTACTTGCTTCCTTATTGGGAAAAGAAAGAGAAGCAGAAGTGCTGCTGGGAAATAATCATCCAAGAGAGCACTGGGGAGAAAGGACAAGACAGAAACTGGGTTTAATAGTGGCTGCTGCTGGCCATTATTGACCTGCCTGCTGCCCTTGGCCCGCTGGTACTCTTGTCTGCAAGACTTCACCTCATGTACGCTTTGCCTTTTTGGTCTGGTAGAGTAACCTTCATGCTGTACTTCTGAGAAAAGTGAACATAAAGTAAATAGAACATATGAATTTATAGACAATATCTATTTTCGACTCCATGAAACAGACACCAAAAAAGAAGACAGGTTAGATGACAAAAATTTTGTCTCCTTCCTTGATAATTAACATAAAGAGTGAAAAGTGAAATGTTCACATTCTTTTCATTAATGAAATTTTGACCTTAATTTTATATTAAATTTCATGTTAAAATAACATAAGCCCTTGATAGATAGTTTTTACTTAATAGTACCTTTTCTTCCTCAAATAAATGTGATGAGTAAAGAAAAAAAAGTCCTCCTGGTGATTTAAAAATCAACACATAGTTGATTTTCCTAAATGATGGCTTGATCTCTTTTATTGTACTATGGTTCATTTAGAGAAGGAATTCACTAATTGTAACTGAGTCAACAGCCATTATGCTAGGAGCAAAGAATAGTATTGTAGGGAAAGGCCAGGTCAGGTGAGCTGGACCCTTGTCCCAAGTCACACTTTAGCCTCTTCATCCTGGGCAAGATAATTATTTGTTAATTTCCTCATATGTGAAGTAAAGAGGTGGCATTAGACGATCTCAAAGCTGTCTCCCAACTCCTACATTGATAGTATTTATAAATTCAGTCAGCATTGATTCATCTTGGCAGTGGGATATAGAAGACAGTAAACCTGTGGTAAGTAGACATGTATGACAGAGAAGTATAAGCAGATCATGGAAGGGGCAGGTAATTCTTGCTGGGAGTGGGGAGGAGGAAGGAAAAGTGTAGAAACATTTTATGGAGAGGTCATTTCAGTTGGATGTTGGATGAAAATGATTGTGCCAGAAATTCAAAGGGGTTCATTTTTCAGTATTTAGGATCATTTATGGCAAGGAGCTCATTGTAGCTGGAGCTTCAGAGGTCTTGTCAGGGGATGATGTTGGAAAGGTAGGTCGGGTCTATATGGAGGGGATTTCAAATGCCAGGAAAGGGGATTGATGATTTATTTTATGTATAATAAGGAATCACTAAAAGTTTGCCAGGAAGAAGAATAAAATATTCCCAACCTTAGTTTTTGGAAATCTGATGAAAATTTAAAATTATTAAAGTTTGTAGAGAAATTTTGCTATTTCTTTTCTTTTTTTTTTCTTTTTCTTTTTTTTATTTCAAAATATTATGGGAGTACAAATGTTGAGGTTACATATATTGCCTTTGTACCTCCCAAGTCAGAGCTACAAGCATACCCATCCCCAGAGAGTACATACCATACTCATTAGGTATGAATTTACCCATCTCCTCCTCCTCCTGTCCCCTGCCTGATACCCAATGAATGTTACCTATATATGTGCACATAAATGTTGATCAGTTATTACCAATGTGATAATGAGTACATGTAGTGCTTGTTTTTCCATTCTTGTGTTACTTCACTTAGAAGAATGGCCTCCGGCACCATCCAAAATAATACAAGAGGTGATAGTTCACCATTATTTTTTTTTTTTTTTGCCTTTACTGAAGTGTAATTTACATATTATGTTTTTACTCCATTTTAAGTGTACAATTAAGTGGTTATTAGTAAATTTACCAAGCTGTACAGCTATTCACATAAATCAGTTTTAGAGGATTTCCCACCCCCCATTGAGACCCCTAATACCCATCCCCAAAAACACTTCAAGCATGCCCCTCCCCTTCACAGTGCTCACCACATCCCCCGGATGTGGGTCCACCCCACACCCCCAAAATCCCCAGTGAACACTACCACCATTTAAGCACCATAGTGTCAATCAGTCAATACCAATTTGATTGCTATTTGTTTTCTTAATGGCTATTTTCATCTGTTAACTTGTACCCAGGTACCTTTTGGCATTTATATTGATCCTGCTAGGATTGTCTCCCTTTTTGTAACCAGCACTGATTTCACAAACTTAATCAAATACTGATTGTGCTTACCTTCTTAAGGTGACACCAAGAGTTTATCTCCCCTAATTATCTCCCCTAAACATGCGGTGTTTTTCCCCAGGCCAGCAGAGTGAGTATACCACTAGCAAAGGTAAAAAGGCAAGGAAATCCAACCTTAAAAGAAAAGTTAATTATTTAGAAATACACTATCCTCAGTCTCACATCCATAAATAGCCTAGATAGTTAAATAAAGCAGGAAGGATTTTTAACCCCTGAGTGCTTGTCACAGTAATACCAGTCTTAACTAGGATCTCACTCCCTTTAACATAAGACACTAAAAGAAAAGAAGATGGTGCTTCCGTTGCTGCCTGCAGTAGCTGCGCAGTGGAAGCTGCATTGCCTTAACACAGCACAGATACTGAGATCAGTCCTTGGGGGTCAGAACTCTAGGGGTTGTGCTCAGACTCCATCAGGCCCCTGGGCTAGGCTTGTCAACTCTAGCTTTCATGTTTTCCTTTCCTTTTGCTGCAGCTTTTTCTTCAGCCTGTTGAGCAAGTACACCAAGTGGTTCCATATGAATGTGCATTCATGCTTCCACCAAACAGCTTTATCATTAGTGCTGTGAGCCCCTCCTTGCAAACCCATGGCTGTCATAAAGCGATTTGATGCGAGCTTTCTACATGCCCAACTAATTGAGAGTTGAAAGCCATCCTTCAGATTGGTGAGGCCGTGTTACTTATGCTTGCCAGTTATCAGCCACCTTGGTGTCCTTTAAATGGAGACATTTTTAATGTTTCACATTTGAAAATGTTTTAAGATACTCAGTAAATGGCAGTCATCTCAGGAAGCCAGATGCTTCATCTTATTCACATGCAAACATTTATTAAAATACTTACCTGATAATCTGCAGAGTCGTAGATTTCAGATTAAAAACAAATTCTTCTAGATTATCTGCAGTTGACCCAATCTGTCTTATTATTATTATTTAAAGATGCTCATGTTGTCCTAATGTTCCCTGTAAATTTTATCAGAGCAGATGTCACCATGATGCAGCAATGGACTAAACTAATTTCATTGATGTAAACATTGTTAAACAATTTCAAATGCAACTTTGGAAACAGTATTTCTGAACCTGTTTAATAATGTTTAAAAATGCATCAATGAAATTGGCTTAGCCTGTGGCCTTTATTACATTATCTGTTCTCAATTACATAGATTCTGTGTTTTATGTCTGGACTAGTTATAAGTCACTGAAAAAAATGATCCCAGCTGAAGAGTGTGGCTTATTCCTAACCCATTTAATTTGATTTAAAATTGATAAACCTTGGAAAATACTTCCAGAATGCCATATCAGCTATTAAAATAATAGGAAATGCGTTCTAGAGGTCACACTGGCATTACTATTTCAATTGCCTCTCCCCCCATTAACATTTTATCCCCATTGCTTTTCACCTTCCACCCATCTTCAGTCCCATTGTTGTGACTCTACTACTAAATTCCAAGCTATCAGCCCTGAAATGTAACATAAAACATTAAATATGTTTTTACTAATTACTATCTGCTAAAATTCAAGCTCTGCGCCAAAGCTTTTTTTATTTTAATTTCAGAAGTAGTATTTAAGCGATGACATGCAGTAATTTGTTCATTCTTCTGTCAGTATAATTTACAAGGCAATGGCAGATAAACATAGCAATACAAGATTCATTTACGGTGACACAATGGCAGATACACAGAGCAGAACCCTGCCTATGAGATAAAGTGGACTGAGTGACTTATGCAGTAATTAGGGGATAATTGTCATTAACCTCACAAACAGTAGTTTACCCATATTGTTTAAAAGGCTCCAGGATGCGTAATGACAAGGTAATCTGTCAAAGCGCTAGGGGGAAATATTAATAAGATTTGTGCAAGCCTGGATAGAAAATATGCAGAAAGCGGCCACATTAAGCTAATTGGTGGATGAATATACACTTGTAAAAGTGCTTCTAATGGCACGTTTGCTGCTCTCCAAATGACTACCGTTAATGTGGAGAAGTGGGCTGCTTAGAAAGTCAGGACTGCTGGGACAAGAGGGTATTAAGGCATGCAGACGTGGTTATTACCTTGTGCTCTATAATGCATGCTTTCTCCTTTTATCTGTTTCATTTTGAATTTCTGAGTTTTTTTGTTATAATAACATATATTGATTATTTACTCTGATTATTCTGTATTTGATCCATATTTGTTTTGTCAGCCACCAACCCCAAAACACCTCTCTTTTGTGTCTAAATAAAACATACATTGATAGCTGCTTATAAATATATAGAAACAGGAACTATTAATGCATACGTGGATTTATAATTATACACACATGTGTATGTGTGGGTGCCTTTTATAGGAACACATTTAATCTGAGCAATCAGAGGAAAGTAGATCTATCAACAGCCTAGTGTATGTGTTACAAGTAATAATGTGTTGTTCCCTGATGAATGCTAAAGCAGGAAATTAATCTTTGTGTTCTACTGCTATTCTTATACCCAGAGAAGAACAAAGTTAAATCTCCCAATACATCTTTCTGTTCAATCACACACTGAGTCCTCAGTGTGTTTTATGGAATACTCAATCCTCACTGTTTTATGAAATACTACATAGTGAGTGTTCTGTCCCTTTCTCCTCCTGCTCCCTTACATCCTAACGAATATGTTAAAGTTCCTTAGGGTTGTTCAATCAGCCATCAGTTGTAAAGTAATTCAAAGGATAACATGTGAAATATCATCATCCATTCAAGCTTTGGAAGCTCTATACCAGTATTGAGAATCTTGACTGCACAGATGAAACTTCAAACAAAGAGGAGAGGTTGTGGCCTTGAATTTTTGCAAGGTTTTAGCCTTAACCTCATGTGTGAAATCACTTTCATCATGAAAAAAAAAAAAAACATTTGCACTCATTTTTGCTGTTTATCAGACATTATGGAAAAACATATCAGGAAATGCTTTGGTCTCTGGCATTTATATTTAGAAATATAAAGCCCCAACACACCCTGACAGATACATACACACTATCTACAAATTCTGTGGTAGAACTTTGGTTATGGCAGCAGAGGTAAGCTAGAAAATGTAGACCTCAAAGCAAAAATGTCAGAGAGGGCTCTGATAAGTTTTGTTTATTGCAAAGTAAGCAGATTTATAGCTGTCCTAGGACTCAGGCTTTATCTTTATGTCTGAGTGGACAAGAAAATAAGACCATTTGCTGGGACTGTCCCTCTCTTTCTTCCTGTTTCTAATGTTTTCTCTGAGGATTTCAAGCTGTTCCTTTGCTGTCCTAAACTATAAAATGATTTACCCTCTAGAATTCCAGTTAGTGATCATCTCCAAGTGAATAACTTGTGTCTGTTTAAAGGGTTTAATTGAGGCAAGGGTCTTGTATACAAATACTGCTGTTTCTTGGAACTCTGAAAGACTACAGATATTTAGTTACATAGCTTTATTGATATATGATATTTACTTTGAAATGGTTGAATATTCAAGTTGCAGAATTTTCATAAACCCTACTGATATAATTTGGGGGTTTCCAAGGCATCTCTTGGAGACTTCTTGGGCAGTTTCCCTAGTTTTCAAGCAAAATTTTCTTTTTAACTGATTGATCATTGAATTGACCAGGAGGGAAAATTAATGAAGAAGAATTAGTATCTCTAATCACGTCACTGATAAGCAGCCCCAGACAGAAACATCAAGAGAAGCATCCAGAATATAGGATAATATAGGAACTCTCAGAGAAAGGCCATACTTTCAGTCATAAACACACATTCTAAAAAATAGTTTGGTTATACAAGTTGGTTAAAAGTAAAAGGATTTTAACATTTTAATTAAAATGATTGTGTGTCCAGATTCTAGGCATAGATAGTAAAATAATGGACATTTAAACCTGGTTTTAGTAAGGCTTAGAAATTTTAATGTGACTCTTGTTTACATGAAACTGGGTATTGGTGATTGATGGTCACACAGCTGGTTGTAGACTGAACCAATACTAGAATTTAGGTGTCCTTCACTCATGTTTCTTGACTTTGAAGAAGGTTGAATATGTTTAATTTGAATTATGTTGAATAAGGTTGAATATGTTTAAGTTGTATTAAGCATAATCAAACTTTGCAACTTTAAGAGATAAATTCTGTTTTAGCCTACGAGTATATAGTTAGATATTTTGTGCTTAAGTTAAGGATCCACAGCTAAATTTTATGTTAAAGGTTGATATGCTGGGAATATCAGCTGGATTTAGGATTTTCTATTTTGAAACTTAAATGATTCCTATGAAACTATTATTAAATATTAAAATGTATTGTGTCTTTAAAAGTTTCTCATATTTGATTTACAGTTATGCTAGATAATTTGAAAAATACTTTTGAATCTTCGAAGTATAGTTCTAGACATAGGAAGTAATTTACTCCTCTGAAATTTTTTTGTATGGCAAATCAAGGCGCACCTCCTTTATTTATTTGCAAACAAATGCCCATAGAGGAAATGCATAAGGCTGGTTTTGAGCTAGACAAAGAAGAAATCTTGCCAAGCCTTTAATAGAGCGTAGATGGAGCTTCTGTGATTAAATATGTTGTAACCCCAGAGTGATCTATCACGATCACTGTTTTTAAAATAAAAATGCAGTATAGACTGTTACTGAGGAAAAAAGAGATAGTACTCTATGAGCTATGCATTCTTATATGGTCCATAATTGAGAATATTCTGTAACAGAGTGCTTCTTTTTTTTTTAAATCAAATATCAAACAATATGATTAAAAATCACAGGAACCATTTAAAACTAGTGCCCTGGTATTTTGATATTATTTTAGTTAGAGAGTTGATCATTTGGGAAGAGTGTGTGTTCAACTTACCAATAAGTTTGTTTTCTTTTAAAGAATGTATTTTTCACTGTGAAAAATATCTTCAAATATGGATCCAGAAAAGAAATTATAGAAATTTGTGTATTAGAAAATATATCAAAGCCATTACCTAAAAGTCACATAAAATTTCTATGTTGCTTCTTCCTTCTGCTACCAACTATAATTAAGGGCCATTTCCCCAGACTTCTACTTTTTTCCCAGAAGAGGCATTCATTTACTTTGTACTTGTTTTTGCAAGTGATTTGATATGCTTTACCTTATTAAACCACTATTCTTTAAGGTCAAACATTTTGAATGCTATAATTAGACTGATTTAGAATGAAGTTAATATACAAATAGGAATGAGCCAAGAACGATAGCCTGTGTTCACCTGCCTATTTGTGTACATGCACATGTGTGTGATAAGTAACTCTTTTAAAATATCAGTCTTTATGTGCAAACAGTGTAGTAGAAGACTTCAATGTTAGTATGTCAGCTACCAAGGACTTATAAGGTTTGCCTCTTGAAGGGAATTTCTTTAGTGGAAAATTTTTTGAAAGCTCCACCATCCTAACCAATGGTAGATACTCCTGTAGCATTCATTTCTCCTTGGGGGATGCAGGAGGAATAGCAAAGATATTTGAAATCAAGTTCTTTATAATCTGGACATACTGAATTTAGCATCAGCTTCTGTAATCACAGCAATCTGGTATATACCTATCTGTAATGTTTGCATACTCGCTTCATAACAAAGACAGTCTTGAAAACATAGTTGTTTTCCAAAAGAGATGTTCACATGGATAAATGTTAACAAGTAAAGTCCAGTCTTGATTTTTATTTGTAAGTCTTTCCTTCTGTCTATGCCACACCTTGGTGATTTTTTCTCCTGGGGCATCCCTGTCTTATTAATAGGAGAGGAGAGAGCAAGGATATGATTGGTCAGCGTTGTATTTTGAAGGTAAAGTAATGCTCTTGAGAAGTTTTACAAAATACAAATTTCCAAAACATGGAAATTGAGTAGGGTTTTCATTACCCAAAACAAATGTTGATTTTTTTTTTTTAAAAAAATAAAGTCTAATTTGAACTATTTGGTACAATCATGGCATGAATGAGTGTGTTTCATTCTGCCTATAGATATACAGTTGTTTCAGCTGGCCTCCTAGAAACATTAGTCTAAATACTAGAAAAGCACAGACACATAAAAGAGCTTCGTGTGAACAGAGAATGGTATAATTTTGTTTACTTGCACAACCAGACTGCTCCGATGTATATTGTGTATGCTAGCAGTACATCCCTCTCAGTTAGTGCCCAGCAAGAAATGTGTTTAAATGTAAATTTACTAAAACAAATAAACATGCCAAGTTCTTTTTTCCCACATAATTTCAAGTGTTTCTCAGAAATTATCACAACATTGCTTGAAAAATTTCCCTAAGTACTTCCCAGAATCTATTGTTTTCAATAAGAATTTTTTTGTGTTGCCATTTTTATTCATCTCCCCTTCTTGCCTGCTCACACACAAACATGCAGGCACATAGACACACAAACATTGACCCTTGCACACTTAGGAGTGCCAAGTCATATAAATTAGAGAAAGAAACATAATCCAACAAAAAAGGAAAAAAATTGACTCTGAAGTAGAGGGAGCATTCAGACCAGTTAAACTTTCTGGCTAGGAGAAGAGTTTAAAAAGTTGACTTGACTTTAGAATGATAGTTTAAGATTGAAATATCTACTTGTTACATACGGACCCATCTTAGTTTTAAAATAGATAGCTGGCAGGAGAATGGGAGGGAAGAGGACTGAAAATTTTAAGACTTGGGTAAGTTTCTTCTTTAAAACTGTTCGTAATGCTCAAAGGCTTCTCTTCCACAAACTCTTGCTGCTTTCAGCACTCAATGCCAGCTCTATCTAGCCCACAAGAGGTACCCATGAGCTCTCTCTTTGTCAACCCCCACCCCCGTCTATTAAGTTGATGTAATGCCCCTGTTCAAATCATCTGAGATGATGATCTCTAAGCCCATGACTTGCTTCTGAGGTGACCCAGAAGTTAGACGATATATTCCCTAGTTTCTGGATCACATCCTGATATATGTCCACCTAACCAAGAGGCCAGCACAAAGCAGGTGGAGGCAAGTGAACACTGTTTATCTTACAAGTGTTTGTGAAGGTGTATGTGTAAAGCATATGCCTCCTACACATTGGTATTGGCCCTGTAGAGAACGTTACAAACACCATTAGTAAAAAATACAAGCTTGTACCCTTTTTATGTAAAACCTATATATATTCATATGTAAAATATTAGCAGAAAATCTTCTTTAAAAAATAAATAGAAATTCTCACGTTTACTGCTCATTTTCACAATGGATTGTCTTGCATACTCTACTAATAGGAGAGAATGAGCATGCGTGTTTGTGTTCTGGTCATATAAATAGTGGAAAGTTGTGAATGTTGACTTATGAGTTTGAGAATTCAAGCAGTTTGCATGGTTTAATTTTTTAAATCAACGTCATTGAGATATACTTCCCATACAATAAAATCTACCAATTTTAGAGTACAGTCTATGTAGTCATAAACCTCAACCCAATCATGATATAGAATATTTTCATCACCTCAAAATGTTCCCTAATGTTCCTTTGCAGTTAGTCCCTTTCCCACACCCTCAGCCCCTGGCAATCACTAATCTGCTTTCTGTTCCTTATAATCTTACCTTTTTCCAGAATTGCATGTGATTAGAATGGTAGAGTATTTATTTCTTTGGGTCTGAACTCTTTTGTTGTGAGCAAAATGCTTTTGAGAGTTGTCCGTGTTGTAGTGTATATCAATAGTTCTTTTTATTGTCCCATAGTATTCCATTGTATACATATCCCACAATGTCTTTACCCTTAAGACTTAAACATCTAGAAAACCTGGTAAACTGTATGATTTAAGTTTTGCATAGCATAGTTTCATCAGTTTTTAACTCAGCAAATACTGTTAAATTTTTACCTGATAGGATACTTACTCTAGGTAGGCTTGAAATTTGATAATTTCTCTACTTTCTTTCCAACACATTACTCTTGCCTTGATATTTAAATTAATTCAGAAGGAGAAAGAATAGAAAATTCCAATGGGCAACCAGTCATGAAAATAAATTGCCAGTGTGATTATGATGAAATAAATGAAGAAAGCACACTGCAAATCTAGGCATGAAATCAAAAACACATCTTGTAAATCTCTGATTTTGCTTTAGGTCATTGGCAGTTCCTATAGCTCAGTGTCATTTAATTAAAAGAGCTAAAATTTATATCAAAGAGGAAATATTTTTAGTTTTTAGCTAATCATTTTAGAATTTTTCTTTAAATTATTCCTTCAATAATTTGTCTGAAAATAAGTTCCTATAATGGAATAGAAAATTATTCTGTGTCTGTCTTTTAAAGTTAAACTGTTTACTTAATAATTTGAATACTGCTGGAGGAAATAGAACCTAGATTTGTGCTGTGTTCATTGTTCCTCCCTCATTTCCATACTTGGACTTAAAAAAGCAATTGTTTTTGCTCTGCGCCATGACATGGTTTGTGGCCTAGTATGAGCACAGGTGGGCTCCTTGTGGACTGAGCTTGAGGTCACCTGACAATCTCATGGTTCCAAAGCCTCATCTTTGGGCTCTCTTCCATCTCTTTGCATCCTGTCCTTCTCTACTCTCCTCTCCCCCAATAAGAAAAACCAATCAACCTTATTTTACTTTGATTTTAAAATCACAAGTCGTGTAAGGTGCTTCGACACAAAAAAGGGCGCAAATAAAACCATTTAAACCATGACAGTTGATCCTACAACACAAAAGATTTTTAAAAATCACTCTGAAGAGCCATATAGGAACTGGGTGCCAGATTTCTATGAGTGATAATCACCAGTTCCAGCAAAATAATAAAAGGAAGTCTTTCCACTTAAAATGCATAGATGTAAATGTTTTAAGTGTTTTATATTTTTTCTGAACCGAGTAAAATTACTTGGTGTTACTCATCTTTTAATTAGAGTTATTGCCAGTTATTTTCACAGGAAATCAATACTTATAATAATACCTTACATTTAACTTACCAGGGTAAATCTTATTATCCTCATCTTGTAAATAACATTTCCCAATCTAAAAGGTTAAATGTCACTGAACTCTGGTCACAAACAGGAAAGCCTAAAGGTAGGAATTGACTCTGACTACAAAATTGCATGGGAGGAACAAGAGTCTAGTTAATATACTCTGATGTTAACATATTATTCATGCCTAAGACCAGTGTCCCAGTATAAGATGGTTGGTAGTCAGGACCTTCATATTGGCCTAACAGACTGAATTTTTGTTTTATTAGTTTTTAGTTCATGATAATCCCTAATTTTTTTATGATTCCTATTCACTTTAGTAAAGTTTATTTGACCATCTGTAGGGAGGAGTAGTTTTTCCTCCTAATCAGTCCTGAGCCAATACTAAAGTTAAATACTGTAAAAATAAATCACTAAAAAAAATTATGATGCTTTTAGTTGTGGTAACCGTGTCCAATTGTCCTAAAATTTTTCAAATGGCTAGTCTCAATTACTTGCAGACTTGGGGGGAAAAGCCGTCAGACTGACACAGGTCTATTTCAAATAGCATGAAAGTCTTAAACACACTGTTTGAGAATCACTATACCAAACCATGCATATTTCTGTCACAAAGATCTTCAGAAAAAAACCTTTTCCTTTTGGTGGTTTCTAACTCCTTTTAACCAGTTTATCCAAGAATACACTAAAACTGATAGGCAGTCTTAGCGTTGAGCTTGCTGACTCGTTACATTGCATAGGAGCAACTTCGTTTCTTTCAGTTTCTCCATTTATGAGCGTGATGAATTACATAATCTTGATCAAATAGTAATGATGAGGTTTTTGGAAAGAACTTCTGTGACACTTCATATTGCCTAGATTTAGAGGGTATGTAGGTATTTGTCTTGTTCTGAAGACCATGTGTTTGCAAAGATGCTATGTTTTACTTCTGTTTACATATAAATTGCTACTTCTCTTACCACTACAAATTAAGCTTCTCTTTTATGACTCAGGCACTAGCAAAGTTCTAAATCATGCTTACCTTGACCTCTTCTACCAAAAGTAAGTGGTTTAATATTAACAGTCTCCATTTTAGCAGAGACAGCTACTCAAGACTAAAAGACGATCTGAAAGGCAGTGATTTTAGAAATAGTAGCAGGCATTGTGGCAGGTCATGAGGAAAGAAAAACCATATGGAACTTCTGTGTACTATTGGGAGAGGGAAGACAGAAGGGTGATGGAAATGAGATGCCTTGGTAGATTTGATCAGTTGCTATGGTTTCTGAGGTGCATTTTAATACCAGAGGCTGTCAGCTGTGTAAATACATTATTGACATGCAGATTTAGGTACAGGGTACCTGGGAAGATATGACTGTACACTACTCAGATTGGGGTTGAACCTGAGAAACAATCCATAGTGAAAGGCTTCATAAAAGAACACTCAAAAGAGTATATGGTAAAAGAAAGACAGTGTAGGCTGGGCAAGGTGGCTCACACCTGTAATCCCAGCACTTTGGGAGGCTGAGGTGTGAGGATCACATGAGGCCAGGAGTTTGAGAACAGCCTGGACAACATAGAGAGATCCTATCTCTACAAAAGTAATTTAAAAAATTAGCCAGCTGTGGTGGCATGTGTCCATAGTCTCAGTTTCTTGGGAGGCTGAGGCAGGAGGATCACTTAAGTCCAGGAATTTGAGGCTGCAGTAAGCTTTGATTTGCAGCACTGTACTCCAGCCTGGGGTGACAGAGCAAAACCCTGTCTCTTGAGAGAGAGAGAGAGAGAGAGAGAGAGAGAGAGAAGGACATTATAGTGCTCTAGAGAAAGACTTCTTTAGGAGAAGTCTTACTGCTTGCTGTTGCACACTCAGCGTACTTACCTGGAAAGTGACATTATGGAATGACAGTCACTGAGTTCTGTAGAGATATGCAGTGAACTTAGAGTTAGAATTTCTGGGTTCAGCTCCTGGACCCCAAGCTAGCATCTTGGCATCCTTAACAAGACATCTTACCTTTCTTCTCCTCTGACTTCTCCTCTGTTTGCTGAGCTCTGGAAGCCCTGGAAGTTATGATAGGGTACAAATGAAATAATCTATATTAAAATCACAATTTATTTCTGTTTTTATCTAAAACATCAACATTCTACCTTATTCTCCCTATAAAAAAATAAAAGGATGCTATTTAGTGACAGTTTTTTAAAATGGTGATATAGGGTCACCATGCACCCACATCCTTATATGACTGTTCTGAATGTATGAGAGTATTTGATCTGAGGGCCAATTTTATCTACATGATGAGGGGACATACCCACACATATTCTTTATATAAAATGATAGAGTGCTAGGAGTGAGCCTTATAAAGAATAGCACATAATTATCAGAGCTTCTTTTTTTTTTTAAAGTAATTCAAATAAATGACAAAAACCAGCTGTGATGATTCAGACCATATGATTGTGATCCATAGGGAATTCTATATACAAAGGCTGAGGAGAGACTTTTTTATTGCAAAAACAACACAGGTCCCATGTATCCCTCATCCTGCTCTAGTGTAACATCTTATGTGATCACAGTACAATTGCTAAAACCAGGAATTAAGATTGATGTGATACTGTTAACTAATTTAGAGACTTTATTCAAATTGCCCTAGTTTTCCTGTGAGTGTCCTTTTTCTCGTCTAGGATCTCTTGGATCATACAATTGTACCTTCTTAGTCCCATCTAATCCTTCACTGTTCTTTATTTTTTTAAAAAGTCTTTCCTGACCTTTACACTTTGCAGAGTACGCTCTGCTATTTTGTAGAATGCTCTTTAATTCTGGTTTGCCTGATGTTTTCTCATGATTAAGTTGAGATTGTAAATTTTTGATGAGAATGCCACAAAAGTAATGGTGTGCCCTTTTCAGTATATCCTATCAAGAGGTGTGATGTCAACATGATTTCCACTGGCGGTGGTAACTCCAGTCACTCTTTTAAGATGGGGTCTGTGAGGTTTTTCCACTATACAGTTATGATTTTTCCCTCTGTAATTAGTATCTTGTCATTGTGTTTTTTAAGAAGGTTGTATGCTTTCTTAAATTGATGGTCAGTGTTGGAGGAAGGGTCATTCACAGAGGGCTGCAAATTATCCTGTCCTGGTAGGAAGAAATGGTGCCCTAGAAAATGATGGAGTCATTATTTAACTGTTTGAATAGATTTCTCACAATCCATGCTGAAATGGACTGCCTGACATTACATTGCAGGATTTTTAAGTCCTACCTCCAGGCAAATCTCATAGTTACTAGCAAAAATGAAAGTGTGAAATGCTTTTTAATGTATATTTAACAACACATAGTCTGGTGATTACTGATGTATATTCTCTGTGGACTCCCTTTGCTATCAGAGGAGGATGCTAAGAGACAACTTTTTACACATTTATTCTGTCTAAATCCATCACATGTTTACTTTTTAAATATCTGTGACTGTCATTTATAACAAGATCATAAAAATTCAAATATATTAAGTCTAACTCAAACTTTGAATTATATGATTACAACCAATTTTTAGGAAAAGTACAATTACCTTTTATGAGTGATGTTTTCCTTATTTTACCTTATGAAATTGCCTACTATTAAATGATACTGAAATATAGCCATTCAAAAAAGAAAAGATACAGCTTAGTAATGGGGGTATTAGGGGTAATGCTACTTTATTCATCTTTTTGATTCAGAAATTCACATAACTCCTATTTAAAGGAATTTTCATCATTGAATCCAGTGTCATGTCTGCTTGTGTTGAAGAAGTAAATTTCGCAAAATGTACTTAATTCCTTCCTATGGTGTCACTATTTAATAAGGATTAAGGTACCATTTTTTGCATTTATGCTGGGTTGCACAGCAAGAGTTCACATCTTATACTAATAAATGCTAAATAGTTGCATAGCATATAGATCATTGTTGTTAAAATAGCAATACTGAAGGCATTTTGGATCACAGAGCCCCAGTGGTCTACATTTTGTTTGCTTTGACATTATTAAACTCAATCTGTTTCTCTAACTGTGACTCTAATTACTACATTTGCATGGCAGAAAAGTTTGCTTTGTGGGTTGACTTTTATTAACAGTGCTTGCATGTTATTTTCTGCTCTCGCTCTCAGTGTTTTTGAGCAGACAGAGCACCTTCAGTTGCATTGAATAATTATGCACAATCAATAAGTTTTTGTGTTTGTCTTTGTTGTTTCTTTGATGTGGCCTCTAGGATGCTGCTGGCAAGGTGCTGGACCGCTGGGCCATCATGTCTCGAGAAGAGGAAATCATCACCCTTCAGCAGTTTCTGCGGTTTGGAGAAACCAAATCTATTGTGGAGCTGATGGCAATTCAGGAGAAAGAAGGGCAGGCTGTGGCTGTACCATCTTCAAAGACAGACTCAGATATAAGGACTTTCATTGAGAGCAATAATCGCACCAGGAGTCCCAGCCTCCTTGCTCACTTAGAGAACAGCAATCCTTCCAGCATTCATCACTTCGAAAACATCCCAAACAGCCTAGCGTTTCTGCTTCCATTCCAGTACATAAACCCAGTCTCAGCTCCACTGCTAGGGTTGCCTCCGAATGGGCTCCTGTTAGAGCAACCAGGATTAAGGCTGCGGGAACCAAGCCTTTCAACCCAGAATGAATATAATGAAAGCAGTGAATCCGAAGTCTCTCCTACACCTTATAAGAATGATCAGACACCCAATAGAAATGCCCTGACCAGCATTACTAACGTGGAGCCCAAAACTGAGCCAGCCTGTGTCTCCCCCATTCAGAATTCTGCCCCAGTCAGTGATCTAACCAAAACAGAACACCCAAAAAGTTCATTCCGGATTCATCGCATGAGAAGGATGGGGTCAGCCTCTAGGAAAGGAAGAGTGTTCTGTAACGCATGCGGGAAGACATTCTATGACAAAGGTACTCTCAAAATTCATTATAATGCCGTTCACCTGAAGATCAAACATCGATGCACCATCGAAGGTTGCAACATGGTCTTTAGCTCCCTCCGAAGCCGTAATCGCCACAGTGCAAACCCCAACCCTCGCCTTCACATGCCTATGCTAAGGAATAACCGAGACAAAGATTTAATTCGGGCCACATCAGGAGCTGCCACCCCTGTCATAGCAAGTACAAAATCAAATCTCACACTCACAAGCCCTGGCCGGCCTCCAATGGGTTTTACCACTCCCCCACTAGACCCTGTCTTACAGAATCCTCTCCCTAGCCAGCTGGTGTTTTCTGGGCTAAAGACTGTACAACCAGTTCCTCCATTTTATAGAAGTTTACTCACTCCAGGGGAAATGGTGAGTCCTCCAACCTCCCTCCCAACCAGTCCCATCATTCCAAGCAGTGGTACCATAGAGCAGCACCCTCCACCACCCTCTGAGCCAATAGTGCCAGCAGTGATGATGGCTGCCCACGAGCCCAGTGCTGACCTGGCACCCAAGAAAAAGCCCAGGAAGTCAAGCATGCCTGTGAAGATTGAGAAGGAAATCATTGATACTGCTGACGAGTTCGACGATGAAGACGATGACCCTAACGATGGCGGCGCTGTAGTTAATGACTTGAGCCATGACAATCATTGTCACTCCCAAGAGGAGATGAGCCCAGGCATGTCTGTGAAGGACTTTTCCAAGCATAACAGGACCCGATGCATTTCAAGGACTGAAATTAGGAGGGCAGACAGCATGACTTCCGAGGATCAAGAGCCTGAACGGGACTATGAGAACGAGTCTGAGTCTTCAGAGCCCAAACTGGGTGAGGAATCCATGGAAGGGGATGAGCACATTCACAGTGAAGTGAATGAGAAAGTCCTGATGAACAGTGAGAGGCCTGATGAGAACCACAGTGAGCCCTCTCACCAGGACATCATCAAGGTGAAGGAGGAGTTCACAGACCCCACTTATGACATGTTTTACATGAGCCAGTACGGACTGTACAATGGTGGTGGGGCCAGCATGGCTGCCCTGCATGAAAGTTTTACGTCGTCTCTGAATTATGGCAGCCCTCAAAAGTTCTCCCCAGAAGGGGACCTGTGTTCTAGCCCAGACCCCAAAATCTGTTATGTGTGCAAGAAGAGTTTCAAAAGCTCCTACAGTGTGAAGCTTCACTACAGGAATGTTCACCTAAAAGAGATGCATGTCTGCACAGTGGCTGGCTGCAACGCTGCGTTCCCCTCTCGCCGAAGCAGAGACAGGTCAGTAAATCTCCATTGGCTGCTCCTGCTGGGGGTGGAGGGTGCCAGTTTCAGTCATGTTGGACTTAACATTAACAAAAATCCAACTTAGGTGTTTTTTATGCACTGTAAAGATTGTCCACAGTGACCACCTGATAACTAAGCTGCCATGCTCATGAAGGATTGTTGCAGTTGGTGCTTGTTATGATTAAGCATGCAGGATCATATGCCATCTTACCCATAATGCACGCCATTTTTCTCTGTGTGCTGTGTATATGTGTGTGTATGTATTTCCATGCATCTGGGTGTGAATTTGTTAACTGTGTACACAGTTCCCTGCTTCCCTGTGAACCTTCACTTAGGAGCCTCAGCTTCTTTTATTTATATATTTCTGCTTTGCCTTGTGGCTTTAAATTAAATCAATATATTATCTTCATACACACATATTTATCCAATATAGAAACAGAAATTTACGGATGGAAAGAACCATAGGTCCAGGACATCGAGACAGCCTGCATCTCCGTAGGTATAACCAGAAATGTTATCATTCATTACATGAGTATTTAGTGTGTCCTTGAATTCTTTAAGTGTCATGAGAATATCAGAAGAAAATGGGACCAAAATAATTGTTGATGTGGGGAAATGGTACGGTTGTGTTTCTTTTTTTTAAATTCACGATGTTTTTGAGCATGTCTCTAAAGTATAGTCTACTATGGGAATTATGCACAAAAGGGGAGGCATGCATATACTTTTAGGATCACTTAGAATATATTGTGTTCAGCTTTCAGATGACATCACATCCTTGCTATGTAGCTGCAGCTCTGAAACAGTTGTGCTTAAACAGAAGCAGCTGGTCCTAAACATACAGTGTTCTTTATTAATCCTAAAGAAAATGTCATGTAAATGGAATGTGTCAAGGTGGTCAGTGGTGGGGTAACATAGTTATCCTATACTTGTGTAGATAAAGTTGTGAGCAGATGATTTACATAATATATCAGCCCAACTCAGGTCACACACAGATTAGTTAGTTCTTCCCATTATATGATTTATGGATGTGGTTTTTGGTTCTACATTGTCTTTTAATATTGTAGAGAAATTTTCATTACATGTAGGAATCAGTATATGTGGAAGAAACAAATTAAAATTAACTAGGAAGCTTCCAAATAGCCACCCCCCAAATTCTGGTGCTTATTAATTGGATAGAGTTCCTTGACAAAGTAACATGGAATGAAAGTATCACTGAGAAGTAGTGACCTGTCTCTAGAATATTCTGTTTTGTCTTCATATTTGAAAGCTCAATCCTTTTTTAAGTAAAAGTTTAAAATATATATATATATGTATTCATTTCTACTGAAATAAAAGGGGTCCAATCTACAAAAAGCAAAATCTCTAAAAAAAAGTAAGTAGCTTTCTTATGCAATTCGAAACATGCTTTGAGGGGAAATGTATCTTCTTAAAGATTTTTTCACTCCCATTTACCATGTTCTGTAAAAATGGTTTACAGTCACAAAGTTAGTTTCAGTTCCAAATTATCATTGGCAGCCCCAGAATACATCAGATAAGATAGCTGTACTTTGAATAATAATAAAATGCTTTTATCCAACCTCCCCTAAGTTTGTGAGTTCTTTTAAGTTTGAAATAGAATGATAGTGATGATGAGGTTAATGCATTGGATTTTTTTTTAACAAAAATAAAAGACTAGTGAAAACCTGCATAAAATATGTATGGAAATGGAATGTTTGAAGACAAGCCAACACTTAAGCTTATTTGCATGAAGTCCTATCACAATTTTAGTTGGTTTGCTGAAAATATTGCAAGTCATAACACTGGAATAAATAGCTGCACACCCAAAGCTTGTTGCTTTCATTTATGTAAAACCACTAGAAAACACAGGTGCTGGTGTGTTTATGTTTAGCATAAGGAGAGTGCTGTTGAGGAAAAACATTTGTTGATAGCAAGAGAGTGTTTCAATCTCCATTTTTATTCTAAGGATTTGAAGTTTAGTGAATGACCAGCCATACAGAAGCTTAAACCAGTCTCCAGGATGACTGGAATATTCTAGGTGGGAAGAATAGTACAGATGTGCTCCTATGGGTGGTTACGTCACACAGGAGAGAACAAACTTCAGAAGACACTTGGCACATTTCATTTGGGTGAAATCACATCATACCTAATCTTTTTAGAGTTTTATCACACATGATAAGTAAGGAAAAGCAAATTGAAAAAGTATTACAGAATAAAAATTTTTTGATTCTCACTTTTGAAATTTTGCTCTTTAAAAATACACAGATCTTTGATCCCAGGTTAAAAACAGCAAAAATTCTGATACTTTAATCTTGACTTTTTTTTTTCTTAAGAAGCAAAGTATTCATCTTGGTTAAGTCTATGACTTCAGTTAATATAATGATGTGAGTTTAGCTACCACCAAATAAACAGAAACAGGGGTGCCTTTGCAGTACCAGCCTCTTCCCACATCTCAGGAGAGTGGACTGTGAAACATGCTTATACTCTTGTTTTGGCCTTTTATCATCATTTCATCAACTAATGTCAACCTGTACTTTAATCACAAAACTTTTATTCACAAAACCTCTTGTATCACATCTCTGATCTATTCCTTAGACCTACCTTCTCTTCCCTCCTCACTTTCACTGTATTAGTCACAAGAACCCCAGGAAGTTGTGTCCCTATTTTTTTTCCTCTTTAATTCACTGTGAAGCTAAAATGAGGTTTATTTGGGTTTTTTTATTTATTTATTTATTTTTTACCTTATTCTTGAGCCAACAGACCTTCCCAAAGAGAAACCCTCCTTTGTCTTTAATCCTGCTGTCCTCAGGCCCATTTCTTTCCTCTCCCCAGAGTCTCAGTTTCATCCATCCGTGACTCCAGAATGTCTTCCTTGTGCAAATAAAGCATTAGAGGGGATTTTGAGTGGGGACGAAAGTGTGCAAGGCTATAGGGTTTCTAGGATGCCTGTCATAAAGCTAACAGAATTACCCTCTTCCTTCTGTTTATAAAAGCAGCCTTCTTGTCTTCAGGATTAGAACACCTTATAGGAGTTTTACACAGATCTTCCTGGGCTTTTTCCAAGATGGTTATCCATGAGAGAGTTGCATTTTTGGTCTCCAGATAGGTATGTTAGTACAATGAAAGTAGAAAGATGTTAAATACTGTGTTTTAGGTTTGGCAGTTAGTTAGCAAAGATTTCCAGGTTTTTGCTTATGGTCCTTCTAGATTTTATAAGATCAAGTTAAAGACTTTTTGAAAATAAGAATGTGTTTTGTCTAAAGTGACAGAGGAGGAGAGAAAGGGGCACGTGCAAGGTTTGTTAGAGCTGAAGATTCTAAGTAACAGTGTCAAAGGTATCCTTTCCTGTATAGTTGTGAATGAGTGTGTGTTTAATAAATTCAAAAGCCAAGAGGACCATTCCACACTAATGACAAGGAGCAAGCTAATATATACAAAGTCCAATTCATCCTGGTCGCTAGATAGCTGTTAGAATAATTTTAATTCTGAGTGATAGTGAAATGTAAATAATTTTCTCTGTAAAGAACTCTAGTACTCAAAGGTGATTGCTAAAAATGTTCAAGTGTATACTAACATTGTGTAGCATTAAATTTCAAACACTTTTCTTTCCTTCTTGTTTATCCCTGATTTTTCTGCTACTGATGGGCTGTTCTGTTAAGGAGCGGGTGGCTAGCCCTCCATTTTGAAGTGTACATATGAAATCTTCCCTGGGAAGAAGAAATTCTAATTAACTGGCCTGGAACGTACACAGTCTTCATAAAGGACATTTTCTTGAGGAGAGCATCATATTCAGAATTAGCTGGTATTATTAAATAGTTTACCTCTGGTCATTTTCATCCTCTGACTTGATTTTTGATCCCCAGAAGGGCTGAGTAGCCATGGATCACCTGTATTTAAAAATTACATTTAGTTTTTATTCAAGGAATTAAAATAACCAAATAAATAACCTTCGGTCCTGTTTCTTAGCATTCCTTATCATTTGCTAATAGGTTAAAATTTATGTATATTTGTTATAGTAATTGGCAGTTTTAAAATCCCCTCAACTAAAATGAAGACTTTGTAGTCAGAAACTAAATGAAATTTAGTTATTACTTATTTCTGTATAGAAATAAGTAATTATCTCTTTGTTTTTCATCTTACATAAGTTTTAAAATCTTTGTTCCCCTCTTCTCAGTACAGTGGCCACTAATTGTGAAGGTTTGTCGTAAATTTTATCTGAAAGGTAAGCCTGTATGTTTTATGTTTTAAGGTATAGGAAAGGTGATTCAGCCACATGAATAAATTTAAAAACAAAATAATATTTGCTTAGGGTTATTTATAAATAAATATGAGGCAACCATTGGTGCCAAGTGTGAGCCTTCTCTTTGATTGCTAGCTAAATCAGTCCAGATTTAAACATGTAAACTTCTCTATTTGTATGGAGAAAGACATCTGTGTTTGGTTTATTAAAAACTGCTGATGTCTCCAGAACTAAATTTGTTTCTATATAGGCCTCTGGGTAGCTGTAGCTAAAAAACAAAGATATATAGTTTTTGCTTGTCTTATTACCTGACTTCCAGCCCTGTACAGGTGTGCAGGAATAAATTAACATGAGCTACCTCTGATGAGTCACTGCATACATTAACAACAGAGGTGAAGATGTGAAAACATGTTACCTGCCTCCTGTTATCACCTTCTCCACATAGCAACATCCATTTTTTCCATCTTTCTCTATGTTTGGAAACTTACAGAGAACTTTTTCTAGAGAGAGCTTTTCAATAAATACACATGATTTCACCAGGCAATACCTCCAAGAAATGAGCCACTTAACACCAATTCAAAATGACTATTAGTATATTTGCCCTAATATAATTAGCTGTCAAATACAATGTGTTAATCCTCTCCAAGTACAAGAGGAGAACGTTTTAAGGCATTAGCTGTTTCATTTCCTGTATTTTGCCAATCTAACTGCAATTCTGTATTTCTAAAATTCTTTTATAAACTAAAGTTGTGCAAGTCCTCTGACTTGTTAAACATTAAGGAAGAGATTTTTTCCCCTGCTACTCTATTTGGTTTCACAATAGAGCCAGCAGATCAATAGACCTTTTGTACTTATCTCCATTACTTTCCATCAAAAGCAAACAAACAAAATAAATCCCCCTCCTGAGTAATTGCTAGTTTTGCCCTCCTCAAGCAAAACTTTGGTAGTAAGATAAACTTCGGTGTCATTCTTGTCCCTGGGGTTCTTTTTATATATTGGGAGAAGAGCAGTGAGCAAAACGGTCTCCTTGTATCATGGTGAGAGACTCTGTCAAGCCTAAAGTGAGCCTCCCATCTTCCTAATGACCTCCTGCTGGCCCAGCTGGATGCAAGACAAGCTCATTTAAGCCTCTGCTGACCTTTCACTCCTCCACTACAAGAACCACACCAGTCACTTCCACTGTCTTCAAAACTGCATACCAAATAGACCACAAAGCTTCGTGGCCGACAAACGATTTCCCTTACATGATGCAAAGAGAGTTTTACAAATTTCTGTTGATGGGAGTTAATATTAAATCTCTTGTGGCTTCATAACTTCCACTGGACAAACATAATGCTTCTCTATAGCCCTCATTTTTACCTTCTCTAGAAAGGAGCAAGCTACTATTCTTGCCAGCAATTATCTTGAAAATTCAGGAAAAATATTAGAGCAGAATGCACATACAGAGTGCACAGGCAGTATTTTTCATGATGGGATCACTCTGAGAGGGTCTTCCTGATTTCCACCTCCCTCTGATCCACAGGACCCTTCTGACCTGCTTATAGATTTTATTGGTGTCAGTCTTACAACCATTCATTTGAGATACTTGTTTTTGTAGACAATCTTTTCATTTTAAAAAACATAAGCCATTTGCCATTTGGAAGAGGATGGTAAGACTGCATACCTACATTAACATTTATTTTGTATAACCTTGGTAAGATCATTTTCTCTTAGGCGAAAGGCTTCTACCAATTCTCTGGCTATAAGTGATCCTGTGTGGTTATGCTAACAGGAGGGCATACTCTTCTTTCTCTGTTCGAATTCCATACTAAAGATGGAGCTATGAAGTATTTTTTAAAGCCTTCTCAGAAATAATGTTTTTGCCATAAGACTGCCATGAGCTTCAAATACATGAATGTGACAGAATATGAAAGTTTACCCTTGCCAAAAAATTGCGATGTCATAAAAAGGTGATTCAGTAACTTTGATTCTTGAGTGCCAAGATGTGTGTGTGAGAGAAAGGCAGACAAGCTAAGACAGAGGAAGAAAGAATACTTTTTGAGAAAGGATAATTTTTCTTCAGTTATTTCACATAAAAGTACACTTCTAAAAAATACCTAGATTTTATGTCCTAATGCAAGCTGCTTGAATTAAAACAGGAGTTGTAAATTCCTGGTAAAAAGCTGTTATGCTTAAAGTGTTAGTGATCTTAACTCTAATACTTTATGGAGTTTATTACTTCTTTTATTAACTAGGGGGAAAAATGTTACCCACTTCCAGTTTAATTCTTTTTCTTGCTTGCTCTAATTTTGACTTTACCTTAGGAAAAAAAAAAAAAGCCAAGTGTTTCTAACTGAACATACATAAGCGATGCCTCAATTTTGCTGTTGCATATATCAATCTGAATTATTGCCAGCCATTCAAAAATTATGCTAACGTTCTAATCTGAATGCATCCACATAATGTATATGTGTGTTTATACATAACCACTCCCATAAATAAGAATATCAAAAGACAGATCACCTTAATTGCCAAGATAGACATCTCTATCTTAGAAAGTGATGTATGAAGTTACTCCATCACATTGATCAGAAATAAGATTTTGTAAGTAAAGCAAGACAGATTTGGGCAATGAGAACAACAGACCTTCAGAAGGAGCCTCTTAGGTCTGATGGCCAGCTGAGGGGGAGCCACTCCAGCTCTGTTGCCTTTTTAGTCTGCTCTGTCACTGAGGGGGCACTGGTGGGTCAGTTCGCTCACTCGTAATTGTGTTTTACAGACTTCTAAAGCAATTGGCTCAGTCAGTCCCAATTCAATAAAAGTGGAGAGCAAGAGAGAGAGCACTTTTGTTCTATTTTTTACTTGAAATTATTTCATTCAGCAGTCTGTCTTTTTTATTACCAGGACTTGACATTAGCACTCCAAGCTATATTAGCATCCATTTCAGCAGTTCAGTAATGGTATTAAAAAAACACTTAACTTCAACGGTGAATGGTTGTATGACAGTACCATAAAAAATCCACATTAAAAAAAAAAACTTATGTATTTGTCCCAGCAAATTATTTTTCACTTGTTTAACCACTTCAAAACTATGTTCTCACAACGAGTATTCATGAGGACCTTCTTGTTCTCAGAAACAGCTCACAGTGGTGCTCTGTTGGTTAGGGAATTGGGGAAAGAGGAAAGGGGAAATACAGGGGGTAGGTAAAGATGCTGTTTACCCTGTAGTTAGATTACCTTCCATTCATCAGCAGAGATGGAATTGGCAACCTCAGAGCACCCAAGGTGAAATTCTTGGATCCTCACGGATGACTGGGATTTGATTTTGAACCCAACACTCTCCAAACTTGGGAGTAAAGCCTAACTACTTTGGCACTGCAATGTGCTCATAAATGACTACATTAGGTTCTAAATTTTGATTAAACATTCAGTAATTAATCAGTGGTAGACACGAAGCAGTTGGCAAGGTCCAGAGCTGCAAAATGTTTAAGACATAAAACATTACGAAGTAATTAGAATATGCTCCTTCAAGAGAAGGATTGCCTTCAATAAAGAGGTAAATGATAGCATCCTGTTTATTGTGGACGTAGGCAGCCAGAGCAATATGATAAACTGCTGGAGATACACATATCAGTAATCATCCACATTATTAGTGCCATTAATCATAATTCCAAAAATATGACAGCAGCAGCCAACTTTTTGACCAATTTTGCTTCTGCCTGTTGGCCATTATAACTTCACTAATAGACAGCAGAGCTCCTATGCGTGGCAGTTTGCATTGAGAATGGAAGGTTAATTATATTTGAGCTGCTGATTTCTTCTCTCCTTGGAAAAACCTTAGCACTTTGACAATCCCAGGAGCTCACTGTTGTTAAACCAATAAAAGTACTTTATTGAAATTTTCTTTGTTGGTCAGGAATGAAGAGATGTTTCAAATGGGATATGAGCGCCAGGCTGGGTCAGCCGCTAACACTTCTTGCTTCAAAGTGATCCTAGGGCAGCAAGATGAATGAACTCAGTGGTTTCTTTAGATCACTTTGCTCTCATTTCTCTTCTGCAGAAGGGTAAAAGTTCAGTTTTGTATGGCGATGCACAAAGAAATCTCACAAGATTAGTGTTAGTTTCAATATGCATATGTAGGACTAGGGAGTGGTTAATAACAACAGGAGAAATAAATGCCTCTTTAATACATAAAATTCTGCATTTCAGACTATGCCTGTGTGAATAAAAAGTGAAAAGAACTTCATAAAAATCGTCTGAATTTTTCTAAGAATTGAAATGTTAGTAACACAGGTGCACTGCTGGTTAGTAACTGACGTTTTCATACTTGAGCTGGTAGTTTTGACATGATTTAACCAAAAATGTAAATTAGATTATGCTCATTCTTTTTGTTCAGGTATCTTTACTAGTTTCACTTTCCACACAGAATTCTAGATAAGGCCGTAGCTAAACAATTATATTGATTGTCCTACAGAATATTGTCTACTTCCTTGGGGAACTCATGCATCCAGAATATTATCTTTTAAGAAGATCATAAACTGTTTTAATGATACAAAACATTCTGAATGTTTATTCTTAGTATTTTTTTTGAAAATGATCTCAGAAAGAAATTATGTTCTGTTTTGTACACATTAGAAAAGAAAAACTTTTAAAATGGAAGAAAATTTGAATATGAAGAGAAAAATTCATTCCTATTATTTTGGAAATATATCTTCTAAACTCTCTGTGTAAGTCAGACTATAAAACAAGGGATGGAAGCCTTGAGGGTTAGTTCATCCAGGGCAAATATAAAACTCAAACTTACAGCGCAGATTTATTCTCAGTAAATCTTAAAAGATTCCAAAGCTCATAGCTTTGCTTTTTCTTATCCAAAATTACCAGTAAACTAAGCACCATATGAGCTGCCTGATTGAGAACATTTCACATGCTGTGAAAATATGATCCTATTCACAGTGTAACACGCTCATCCCACATTACAGTGCAACAGGTATCTATTGAATAATCAGCACCCTCGAGAAGCCTCCTGGAGGTGATGTGTCAGTACAACTCAAAAGTAAAATGTTTAGGGAACAGGGCTGTTGGATATCAATTCCACATTTAACCTGAGCATCCAGCGTATACATATTCCATCTACCAATCTGCCTTCCCAAATGCCATCACTGCATTAACATTTTTTATGCATTCCACAGCAATGACAAATTGTTTTCTAACTGTAGCGCCAGATTTAGTATGCAAAAGGCACGTTTGCGTCTGCCAACAAACCAATAATTCTCACTAACATCTTCAGAGTTACAACATTTATAAAGTTGCAAAGTGGAGTAAACAAACCATCTGTTTGGCTTTTCCATATATGTCATGCTTATTAGCATATTACGATTCATTTAGTAAACAAATTTGGTGATTTCGTTCACGTCAAAGTTAGATCGGAAGCTTGAAGATGATTAACATTCCTGGGACAGGCACATTAATACATTGCTTCCTCTGGAAAGTTAAATGGCTTCTCTGGAGAATCGCCCCTTGTTGACAAGATGAGACTGTCAATTTTGTTTGCCTGCCACATTAGGGGCCGTAAGGGGATGGCAGGTTCTGAGAGAGGGGAGTCGTGTAGGCGGCATAATTCACTGTGAATTGAGAAAAGAAGTCTAATTCTGATAAATGGTCGACACCAACACATCCTACCTGTTATTACAACAGACGTGCCGTATCTGTGCAGTAAATTAGCTAAACCCCTCAAGAGTTTGGTGGGAGCTTATCTTCAAGTGAATAATTTGAATGTAGAGGGAACTGTCTGCGTGACCAGTATGAATGATTTTTTTTATATTGAAAAGGATTGAAATGACTGAGTTTCATTCTTTTAATTCGCAAGAATTTGCTTAGATTTTATTTCTTACGTGTAATATGTAACTTCTTTATGTTTTGGGCTTTTTGAACATTACTCACTAGAATTTTATGTTGAATTTTCTTCTCGAGGTAGGGAATGGTTTTCAGATCTTCTGGAGAGAATCTTTAAAGAAGAGTCTGTAGAACAATTACTAGTTTTACAGAAGGGCATAGGGTCATAAAGTCATTTAATTCACAGAGCCATAAGCATCCTACCATTGATAAATGGTAATACAAAAATTTGGAGGTGAATACAACAGATAGTATTGTAGCAATCCAGATAAGAATAGAACTAATGAGAGGCAGAGGTTCTAATTTTTCATTTCTGTGGATTTGGATAGCAGGTTTACATCTCCGTTTAGGATTGTTGTTGACTTAGTATTTCCACAACTAGACTTACTTAGATTGGATATAAATTTTTCTCTCTCGTTCTCCCCATATACATATGTGTACACATGTATATACAGATATACATATATACACATGTGGTGTCTGCTATATATACATCACTGTGATCATTCTGGACAATATTATTTGAGAAATTTAGGGAAGTATGCGTGTGTTGAATGACAGTTCAAAGGAAAATAAAGACAAAACTAATCTAGAGTGGGCCCTCAATTCTTTTTCACCTGAGGCATTGAAATTAATTATCAAGTATTAATGTTTTGTTTCAGTTCCCTAAGTTTAGAATGGCTCAAAACTGTTTAAAAATTAAGAATTAGATGTTGAACATTTCATGCAACCTATGGCTTAATTCTCTGTTCAGTTTTTAACTGCCACAGTCTGATTTTCTAATTTGGTCATGAAACTTTTTAATTTAACTTAATTTTTTTTAAGACATGAAGTCTTGCCATGAGCTTATTATTTTTTAAAGTTCCTTCCTTGTATCTCAAAACCAAATTTAAAACCTCAAAACACTTTTTATTTTAAATAGGGTTTTGTTTTTTTAATTTTTACGGGTTAAACATCCCATTAAGTCAAATTGGGCATTTGAACAAGTGGGAAAGGGAAATGTGAGGAAAAAAAAAATCCAAGACAAGATTCTTTCACTAAAGGATACTTGCATTTACTTGACTGCATTTGCTGAATTTTGTGTCTTCTGTGGTTGCATGGTAAAGTTTTCATCAAAGAAAGAGAAAAAGACTGGTAGTCCACTTTAGTCCAGTTAGAGTACTTTCACTCACCATTTCAAAGAAGAAAGAAGTTTGGTTTTGTGACACCCTCCCCCCAATTCAGGGCTTTATAACTTTTTGCTTTTAAGGGTGATCTTAGTTTTCAAGAGTCATTTGATAAATTCACAGTATGGAAAGAGTACAGAAGTTCAGAGGAACAGTTGTAATTCCAAGCATAGCCCAAGTTATAGGGCTTTTACATGGCCTAATTTTATCGGTCCCCCTTGCATCACACTAGGGTATTAATAGTGTCAGAATTATCCTTTGTTTTGTCACAACTGTGTTTTCTTAAATATTCCATAACATGCTTCCTATCTGGGGATCATTGTCTTCTTCCCTTCTGCAGTGTATTTTGGGAAAAGCTTCTGTAAGACTCATGCATATTATTGATTGAAGGCACATAAATGTACTTTTAAGTGTCTTCTGTGTGCATAGTATTCTACTTGATCTATAAGGACATACAGGTTGAACAAGATTTAGTTTTTCTTCTTGAAAGTGACCCTCTTGAAGCTAAATTTAGACCATTGGCTTAGTAAGTATTATTGCACTTACTAAGACTAGATCCTTACCCTTTCTACCTACAAATTCATTTTCTGTCTCCATCCCTGGCATTTTTCCTCTGTACGAGAAATTTGCCTCCACATATCTGTATCATCTGCCTAACCAGAGCAAGTAGAAACAGCCTTTGTACTGTTTATATTCTTTATATTATAAAATGCAAGAAGTTCTAATTCAGTGTAGATTTTTGTTAATGATTATTACTCCCTCTTTTCTGAAGATAGATTTTCAAACCACTAGATCTATTTCTAGAAAAAAAAAATCTTTATCCCTGGAGAACTCAAAATTGGTTCCTTAATGGATTCTTTTCTGCAACTTGTTAACATACAGCTGAGTATGGCTTCCTCTACTCTGGGGTCGTCCTCCTGTTTCCAGCATTCTCTGGCCATCCTCTCATTTTAGGATCCTCTTCTCTCCACATCTGATTATCAGTAGGTGAAAGTTCTTTCTGTGTCTCTTCCATCTTCCCTTTCTTTGCACCTTTTCAGTTTTGCTGATCCAAATAAACTTGTAATATTCCTCAAATTGCTATTAACCTAGGCCTTTATATCTCATGAGGACAGTATTTTATGACAGTTAATGGTTTGGATTGACTGATTCAACAATAGGTCTTCGTTAAAATCAAGTACTGCCTTTTTGTCCATTCTGTGGAGGCTGAACCCTACCCTCTTGGGAGGCAGGATCAGTACTCTTTAAAGAATTTCAGTCTCTCTTCTTTCTCTCCTTGTCCTGCTTTCCTTCTTTCCACCCCAGGAATACTGTGAGTTTTTTAGAAAGTCTCCAAGCCCACTATCATGAGAGTGAACCAGCAGACTTTCCACAGCCCATTCTTCCCGTGCCTACGTCAGGTGTTTTGCATATGGCATTTAGGAGGATTATTAAACAAAAATGAAATAGATTAAGAAATGAACATAAAAGAATCAATTCTCTTGAACTGTGGTTGCATAATGGAAATCGACTACCATGAATGAACCCGTGTACTGAAGTTATGAAGAGCAGAGCTAATGCACTGCCATGAGTTCATCTTTATTATTGCATTACACCTGAATCAATTGATAAAGTAGCTTTTTTTTTTTAAAGCGAGGGATGGCACTTAATTGAATAAAAGTCAATGTAATTATATTAGCAGAGGCCAACAGTACTGCTGACAGCGGAAAAGGGACACTGTTGAACGGAGTGCCAGAGCTGGTCTACACATTTTCTGCACATCGTTTGGTTGACAGAAATTGAGGGCTAGTACATCATCTAATTAGATTACAGATTTCTACTGCTGTAAGTGAGAAATGAAGAGAAAATCTCTTCCTGGTAACATATCGGTGGAGATGTGTAATTTCACAAGTCATCTTGGGGAAGATATGTCCATCTGGGTGATCAGTGTGTCCTTTTGTCAATGTTAATTTATTCTTTATTCAGTATGTCTTGAAGTGACTGCTGTGTGTCTGGCTGCTGTTTTCTCAGCAGTGAACCTAGGAAGTGATAACTGCAGATATATTAGAAGCAACACAGAGTTCTAGATTACAGTAATCGCAGAATGTGTACTTGCAAAATTAAGAAAGAGGGAAGGATGTTAAAAGTAATAAACGGGTAGGATTTCATGAGTTGCTTATAGTTGGCAGATTATTTTGTTAATAGAGTAATAGTGCATAGTGTACCTCTATTTCCACTTTCTTGTAATATCTCTGGTGGTATTGTACCCACATGTCAGAGTAAAGACTTCACAGTAGGCATTTCCTGAACTCTGCTTAGCAACCTGCACTTGGAGTCATCTGCCATCTGACACCAAGGAAACAGGGAATCACTGTAACAGAGCAGGGACCGTGGGGACAACTTCTGTTTATCATTCACATACCCACACACTGCATGCATCTGCATCTGTTTAGAACTCATTTGTGGATGATGATGATGCTGTGAATTTGGTTTATCTTAATTTGATTTATGATTTTTGGATTATGCAGCTGATCTGAAAATCATCAAGACAGTGTATGGGATGATCGCTTATGACAGAAAATAATTTTGTGATCAGAACATTTTAAATCCCTATTTTATTGTTTAAGTTTTTTAAAAACCAGATGTCTAGAATGTGAATTTGTTTTCTCTCTCTCTCTCTCTCTCTTTCTTTTTCTCTCTCTCTCTGTCTCTCATTCTTGCTTTCTTTTGTGATCGATTTAGCAAAAGATTAGAAAGCTGATCTTATTATCACAAGGTAAGCTCAGCCTTCCTAAGTGCAGTGTGGAGAAAGAGGGCTGCTGCCCCTCTGCTCCTTAAAACCCGGAGTGCTATATATTGTCTTGTGTGGAAAGGTGGAGAAGTCTTCCTCACCTTTCTTGTCTCTGAGGCACATACCTCTCAACCATCTCTAGGAAATACTAGCCATGCTTGTCACCAAATGAAATGGCTCATTTTGGTCTTGCATAGTTTTGAATTATAATCAGGAGGTTTGTTGGAACTTTATACCAGCCATTCAGGTCATTTCTATTATCACAATTACTTCTTCAAGATGTAGAGCTTCCACCAGTATTGAGAAGCTTTTATTATCTGTATATTTATTGCTTTATTTTTTTGAAAGGGTAAGCTTCAATTTAGGTACTTGTCAAACACATGAGCCTTTGCAGGTGGAGAGAGGTATATGCCCGAGGGCACTTTAAAAGTAAATGGGGGATGTAAATACAAAGGCAATGTTCTCAGATAGATGATAACATATTAGGCTTTGTAAATTGTGATGTCCCCATGGATGCTCTGGGACAAATTCTACCTTTTTTCACACAAGCAAAACACTCCTGAAAGTTTTGCTTGTCTAAGAAGTATGGATTCCAGTTGTTAAAATGGGGGTACCCTATTTTATTGTCATGCTTGATTTTGTTGTTGTTTTGTTTTTTTGTTTTTGTACTTACTGTGTTTTTATTTTGTCCCTTTGGTTTTTTTCTGTTATTTAGTGTGATTTTTTTTAAAGGGTGGGTGGGCTTTATTTTAAAATTCAATTTGTTTTTCAGCTTTTGTTTTAAAGAATTAGATTATAAAATAGAATTACTTGATGAAAATATTTTTAACACTAAAATGCAGCAATTTCTGAAAAGCAAATATATATTATTATTGGATTTAACTGAGATACCAACCTATTCTGAAAAAGAGGAATAAAGACATATTTCAGATTTCTAATCTATTAAGTTAATTTTTTCCTACTTAAAGCTTGAAATGTAGAGGGTGGAGGGAGAATATTTCATTATGTTTTCAGGTTATACCTAAATTATCTTGACTATTTACTTTTTAAAAAAATGGATTTTTTTCTACCTCAAAATACAGTGTGTGCTGTATAAAAACTGGTGTTTTGTTGTTTTTAGGTAAATTTAGAGTATCTATTTAGACAAGCAAAAAGTTTCTATTCTTTTTTCCTATCTAGTATGTATTCTAAAATTTCTGCTATGAGATCCTCTGCAGCTAATGCTGCTACATAGTAAAAGTAACAGAACAGTCATTGAGAAAAAGTTGCATGGATTTGCATTCATCCTACCATTGAGAATTTTACTCTTAAAAAAATTAGGTTAATGGAAAGTTACCCTTATTGCACCTCCCACCAATACTACTCACTCCCAGATTCTGAGGATGCAGGGAAATGCTTGCTTTTAGAATGGTGTAATTAGCAATGAATGTGCTTATTTGATGCTTAGTGAAAGCTGAATCAATTTTAAAATGCTCTCCTTTTTCTCACCCCTCCCCACTCCCTGTGCACCTACCCCCCTTCCCTCTTGTTTTCCTAGACACAGTGCCAACATAAATCTGCATCGTAAATTGTTGACCAAAGAACTCGATGACATGGGCCTGGACTCATCACAGCCCTCCCTTAGCAAGGACCTCCGGGATGAATTTTTGGTGAAGATCTATGGTGCCCAGCACCCCATGGGGCTCGACATCAGGGAAGATGCCTCCTCTCCCGCAGGGACTGAAGACTCCCACCTAAACGGGTATGGGAGGGGCATGGCGGAGGACTACATGGTCCTTGACTTGAGCACCACCTCCAGCCTCCAGTCCAGCAGCAGCATCCATTCCTCTAGAGAATCAGACGCAGGCAGCGACGAGGGCATTCTTCTCGACGACATTGACGGGGCGAGTGACAGTGGGGAGTCGGCACACAAGGCTGAGGCCCCTGTCCTCCCTGGCAGCCTAGGGGCTGAAGTTTCAGGATCTCTTATGTTCAGCAGCTTGTCTGGGAGCAATGGTGGGATCATGTGCAACATTTGCCACAAAATGTACAGCAACAAGGGGACCCTGAGAGTGCACTACAAAACTGTGCATTTGCGAGAAATGCACAAGTGCAAAGTCCCTGGTTGCAATATGATGTTTTCCTCTGTACGAAGCCGGAATCGGCATAGTCAGAACCCTAATCTCCACAAAAACATTCCCTTCACTTCAGTAGATTAGTCTCAGAACGGACACTACAAATGCCAGCCCTCACCAGATGGCCTACTTGTTTGAACTGCCATAGTCAGCGTGCGCTTACGTACTTGGGGGGTGTCTCTGTGTGTGTGTACGTGTGTATGATCTGTCTCTACATATACACACACACATATTTTCTTTGGATAAAAAAAGATAAACACTAGGTGCTTTTGAATTTTTTTTCACTTTTCCTTTATAGTTTTGGGGAAGGCGTGAGATCTTTAATTTGGGGGGTGGTGAAAACAGAGTACCCCTTTAAACACACACACATACACACAAAGCGTGCAAACAGCCCCAATTTTGACAGACTAATTCTTGGTCTTCCCCAAAGAGACATTTGTTGTACCCATGACTGTTGCCTGCAAAAAATAAAAGGGAAAAAAAGAAAAAAGAAACAAAAAGGAACTTCTTATAGTTGTCTTTTGTGAACTTTAAGGTTTTGGGAGAATCTTCATTTAAAGCATGGCAGATTCACCTGTAAATATTTAGCCTTGAGAGGCCATTGATGTAAAACAATTGTATTGATGGTTGTTTAACTCTTTTGTTTAATTTTTACAGTTACATCCAGCTGTTAGATATGCAGGAAAAAAATAGTTTGCTGGCTAGCTCTATTCATTTATGTTAGCATTAATGCACATTTTTTTTTAAACATGTTCTTGTTTTTACTACCTGTTAGATATAGTGATAAAGAGGTGCTGGCATGCTTTACAGCACAGATCTGATTTTTTTTAAATGTCCTGTACTAGTACATAAACCCAGTCATGCACTTTTTTCATACACTACAAGGGGATGTGTAATATCCATGCTTCTTTTTTTATTCTTAAACTATTGCCATACTTCAGTAAGTGTCTTTTTAAAAAAATTCACTTGTATAAAAATGGTCTGGTCAGTATAGGGCACAAATGCCAAACAAAAGTATTAGTGTTAACACAAAACTGCCAACTTTGCACAAGTTTCCAGAAAAGAAAATACAATTAGTCACTCAACATAACCACAGGCCAATTTGTCGGCCACCAGAAAACCGCTTTTAAAAAAAAACACTTGGTGATTCTTTCAAGTGCCGAATATTATTAGAATCAACGTTGCATCCTTCTTGCTTATATGTTAAGTTACATAAAAGAAAAACAAAATTATGTGGTGTGAAACAGCCAAGGCACTTATTCTTTAGAGGCAGGATAATATTTCAGGATACAAAAGCCCAAATTACTCACTATGGAACAAAGCTAAATACAGTCAAAAGAGTTGAACACTCATTTCCAAGGCCCTAACTCTTATCCTTTAAAAAGAAAGAAAAAGTCTGAACTGGGTTGGTCTGTCGTAGGGCTGTCTAATTTGTTGCAAATTCTGCAGTAGTACTGTGATTCAGGCCTGCTTGATAGACAAAATCAAAAAGACATTTAACAGCAGCAGTACTTGGAAGCTTTGAAAACATGTGCTAAACTTGAATTGAGCAACACTCCTTTCTGAAAAGCCAGAAGAAGGAGGGTTTAAAATAGGATCTCTCACTGTTTAGTGTTTTGTGTTTCCCCACACGATTTGTCAGAGAGAAATGAAAGCAAGCCTGAAACCAGCAATTGAGAGTGAGAAAGAGGGGGAGACTATTCTCCAAACCTTTTTTGTTTTGTTTTGTTTCCGATGTTTACACATGTTGCCTGAGCTGGTTAACCACATCGGCAGCCCCAGCTACCACAACATACTGACTAAATGATGATATTTACTCAAGTTCAGTCTGCAGCCAAAACCATTAGGGTGTGCACTGCCGACTATGTTTTGTTGTCTTTTTTGGTCTTTTTTTTTTTTTAAGTGGAGGGAAAGAAAAGATAAACAAGGAATATTTTGTCAAACGATACACAATAATTTAAAGAGAACGTATTTCTTTTCTGCATGTAATGGCCTCAAACATTTCTCTCATCAGTCTAAAGTTAGCAATATCCCTTTGTTTTAACTTTTCATGTCATTTCCATTTTTCATATGTTTTGTAATTTTTCTATGTTCACATCAGCATTCACTTCCGTTAAATTTGCCAAAGGAAACTGTTAATGTGTTTCTGTAGTTATTATTCCTGTAGGATTTATTGTACCTCACAGTATTTATTGTTTCCAAAAATAAGCATCATTAGTTGGGAGTTCAGTGTTTTTATTTGTGAAAATTTCAGAAACAATAGATTTTTAAAGATAAGCTAGCTGCGTCTAGGAGCTTTATCTTTTCACCTCCTTCAGAGGATGCTATGGGGTTCATTTAATTCTTTATTTGTTCTACAGTAAGGAAAGACCAAAAGTATTTGCAGTACAAAAGAAACTAACACTATGTCTGTTAAATGACAAATGTTTACGGGAAAAAGCTGAGGAATTAGTAATAACCATTTTTGTTTTCTTGTACCTTTGAATTCCCCAAAGTCTTAATTGCTTTATTTTGGTGTTGTGTTAAATTGAATAGACAGAGATGTTTTCCTTTGTTTTATACCATACAAGACTCTGTACAGTATGTTTGTGAAAGATTGAACTAGAATAATGAAAGTTTGTTTGCAAACATTTTGGTCCTCCTAGCGTTCTCTGTATCGCGCTATTGCCCCATTACCAAATGATTAGATTCAAAAAGGGTGGAAAAATATGTTTAGTATCCCAACAAAAGATTATGGAAACGCTGGGTTTCAGAGTGTACATAGACTAAATTACACCTAGTTTTATGAAAATAAATACCCATTTTTATTTCAGCAACTTTAAAAAGTTACACTTAGTTAAGATATTCTAGAACTCAATCTTGCACAAAAATCAATGTTTAGTCTGTTTAATTTAATGTCAAGGAAAAGGTCAGGTGGCCCTAGTGAGTGAATTACATAGCTGTCGGCAGGTCACATCAGCGAATGAAGCAGGCTTAGAACAAATGTTTGCTACTTGCCACAAACCAGGCTAGGGTGTGTAGCCAGTTAGCAAAAGACCAGAAGTAATGAGATTCTAAAAGTAGAATGTCCCTGGCTTGGAAACATGAATGTGTTCCCCTGTGCTTTGTCAGAGAAACGGCAGTAAGTCCTGGACAGCTGGCACTTTTTAAGTATCTCCTCTATTTGCTACTATTGTGCCGCAAGTGCCCAATTGTTACGGTGGCCTTCTGAATGAGTAAATAACATTTTCCAGTATAAAGCCTATTGCTTAAAGGGGACGGGGGAGTGGATGGATGTAGTGCATAAAATGTTAAACCATAAAATGTACAATTCTTCTATTCCCAAAGTGTTGCTTGTTCTTGAGTGTGTGCCTGAGTGTAGTGTTTTGATGTAACTGTAATTCTAGTTAAGATGGTGATCCAAGGCTTATTTGCAAACAGACAGGATAAAGAGATCAGCATTTTAATCATTGAGCTCTTCATCTTTGCCCATTTCTACTCATTTATTTTTTCATTGTTAAAATAGTTTCTCTCTGGCCACATCCATTTTATGCTGGCTAAAAATTAGTAGCGATACAGATTTTCATCCAACAAGTTTTCCCTTCATGATTGATTTTAGCCAGAGTGTTATCACAGGTACAAAATTAGGTGGTATTATTGTGCATGTTTTCTAGCTGATGTAGAAACTTAACTGTTTTGCTCATTTTAAACTATGTTTTTGTAAATATCAGACAGGCTTAGTTTGCTTTCAGGAATATCTGCATGCTGTGGAGGGGGAAGAAAGCAAGAACATGAATAGATAATAAGTAATTTGGTTTAAAAAATATAAAAAACTTGACATTCTTTATTCTGCTGTTAATTGTATTTAAATAAGTCAACCCATTCCAGGTCTTAGTCCAGCTGCCCTGTTCAGCCTGATGCCTTTTAAAGATTTAAAGATATTATTGTTTTCCTTTTCAACATGACAAACTTTTTTAAAAAACATTTTTAGCACAATGGTGCCACTTTTTAAGTGTTATTTCTTTTATCATGAATTTCCAGGCCCTTCCAGTGAGAAGAGAAAGGCACTTAACTGGTTAACAGCCCTATTAGTATACATTGCTCCAAGGGAAAAAAAAAAAAAAAAGCTTTGAATATATCAAGAATGGGCTGTTCTAGAGGCATTCTCATTTTACTCAGGAGAAACTATGCACTAGGTTCCCATCAAATAAAATGTGACCTTTTCTTTGTCTGTCTCTGTACACACCCCAGATGTGTGCCAAGCAAATGAGAATGGGGGCCATTGGCAATTAAAACATGAAGCTAGTAACCAGATTGAGATGGACATGTTGTTAGCTGCTAACAGCGTGACCTGAGCAGTCCTAACTTGTTATCTGGTCTGTTAGCATTGGGTTAGATTGACTAACAGAGTAAATAAAATTCAACTGTCAAAAGGCACACAACATCTGCTATCATAAAGAAACAAATCATTTAAAGTAACTTTCTTTCATCCTGTGCCTACACCCCTTTCTTAAGAGTTTCTTTTTTAAACTATGACACATTTTCATTTTTTTAAATCACTTATCTTTTCCAAAAACTTGAAATATTTAAATTAGGGTTTTGCTTTTCCCTCTTAGATCTTAGAGATCTAAATGAATATGGAGGGTAATAAAAGGCAGGTCCCAAAAAGACTGGCAGAATCACAGTTTTTCCATAAGAAGACTAAATGACACTAAGTAGAGGGTTGGTTCCTGCCCTGGTTTGCGGGTAGCTAGAAAAGAAAATAGTTAATGCACTGGAAGTGTTTGTTTAAGAGAAAAGTCTGGCATAGCTCTACCTAGCAGTAGGTGAGAGCGCATGGATGTAGTGACCCGCAGAGTTCCCCATAATCAGGTGAGTCACCGAACACACCTAGGAAAGGGTTAAGAAAGTAGGACAGCTGCGTGGAATAGCTGATCTTGCTCAGGGTCAGGAGAACCCACAAGGACAGCTGTGGGTTTTAGGTTTGCCTTTGTTTTGGTTTTGAATGGGAAGTGATACTGGAGTCCCTTGGGGAGCAAAAAGATGCCAGGGGTCACCTAGCTAGAAAAGGCTGGTGGTGAAACCTAGTGCTAACCATCATGAGTGGAGCAGTACATGCGAGTGGTACCTAGCATGGACCTGTCCCTTTCTCCATCATTACTCTTGCTTGCCACTGTAGCAACACAACAAAGTTGTGATTGTGATACTACTTGGCTAAAGCGCTCTTGATCTAAATGGGAGCTGGTTACCTGTTCTGCGAAGCATATAAGTAACAGAATTCTACTTTCATATTGTCCCTCAGAGACAAACCGTGTGTAAGAGTCTTGCTCATGTTAGTACTAAGACCACATTTGATTTATCCTACACTCATTTCCATATTTCCTGTAGTTGGAGAGTTATCATAAATTGTAATTTTCAAAGTGTTACGTAAATCCATCTGTAAAATCAGCCAGTGAATTATCTATCATCACTGTTGCCCAACCACCCATCCTTCCTTGTGTCCTTTTGTCATCATCATTGTTCCTACACCTTGCACAGAATGATTTTTATGGTCATTTGGCAATAACGAGACATTGAATACTCTCATTTTGGCATTTGTTGGAAATCCAAATGCCTAATAACAGAGGGTTAAAAAATAAGCATTTTTATAAGTATGCTGAATTGGATCAGCATTATTGTTCATTATAATGCTATATATATTTTAGAAGCAACATACTATCGTTGTCATAAAACTATCTTTATTCTTCTCCTCTAAAGTGTTGTTGTAAATTCATTTGACCTTTACTGCAGGGAAAAAAAATCTTTTTTATATAGGGTATCAAGACAAGGCTCAGTTTGTAACAAATAGTGGACCGTTACAAAAGAGGAAAGGAAAAAGCCAGGGCTGAGCAGCGAGAAGCTTCAGTTCAATTTCACCTCATATCTTTCTAATAACTTACTTGTCACTTTATTACCTTCCAGTAATGTGAACGCTGCTGACAAGACTGTCACACTAACAGCAGACAACACCCTCTCTGCTTCAGCCCCAGCTCTCCTGGCTACTTATTGCCCTGGCCCTGAAGGGACACAAACTAATAGCGTGCTTTCCAGTTCAGCACTTGGCCATCAAATATAAAAGGATGCGTAATTGCCTGTTTATCCCTTGTGAAGGGGAAATTGAGTACAAGAGCCAGGCTTTCCCACCAAGTTCCCTGATGTACACACACATTCACAATCAGTGTGTGTGTGTTTGTCTCTCTCCCTCTCTCTCCCCTTCCCTCCCTTCTTTCTCTTTCCTCTCTTTCTCCCCTCCCAAAACACAAGCACATACATACACCTGCTGTGTCTTTGGAAAGCCCAAGGCTGCCTCTAGATGCCCTCTCCAGCTATTAAATGGACAGCAACAAGATGACTTCTTAAATAAAGGGTCAATAGAGAGATGCTGCTGTCTGTGACAGCATTATTTGCTTCTTTGAAAACTTAGGCATTGCAATTCCTTATCCATCCATTTTGGAAGAAATGGATGTGGCCCTATAATTAGACCAAATTTTCCCACAAGTCAGTAGCATAAGTAGCATTAGATTGCCCCATTTTCTGTAAGGAAAATATTAAAGTCGTTTTCTTCCCCTTCAAAAAGTGCACATGATGTAAACAAATTGGCTATGCATGGTGGTAAAAAAATGTTTGTTTAAAATCTTTGCATCAAACCATTGATCTAAGTGTACACATGTATCTTTCAGTGACAGCCTCCACATCCATCATATAGCATGACAGATTAACTTTCATGTTGTCAAACTGGACTGACAAATCTAAAAAAAAAAAAAAAAAAGCACCACTAGCCTTTTGACTTTAATCATTAAAGCAAGGACTTTCCTATACATAAAATGTAAATTATCCACTTTGGAGAATTTTGGTATGTGTGAGTACAGTGAGCTTTACAAAATCAAGTGACGGGGGGACCAAAGGTATAAAGGAAGAATACGTGAAAGTGTCATATTCCAAAATACCTTAAGCCCAAATCAAGTGTCAGTATTAGCCCCTATTTTTCTATATTGAACCATTACAATCATGGTCAAAAAAGTGGCTAGTGACTAAACGAGAGACAGGAGTGCAGGCGTGTCTTCCTTAGGGAACTCGGCGATGCCATTCTTCCATCCGGCCCTCTGGCAGCAGATCTGACAGAAGACAGTTGACCCCCACTATGAACAGTGAATACCTTATTTCAAGTAAGGTATTAGTCACCAAATAAGACACATGCAGGTGTCATCTTTGATGTGAACTTGTGCAAATATAGAAAAGCAGCAGATTTAGAGACAGACAAGGTAGCAGGTCTACTATGTTGACAAACCTGTGCTAAATAATGTCATGAGCCAGTCTGAAGACTGGGAAGAAAAGCACTTTGAGCAAGGACTCTTGGGTCAAAGAAAAGGCAGTTAGTTGACTTGATGCTTTTTAAGTTCTCCAGTATGTATATATTACAATCGGTTTTCAAACATCTTAATAGAATCTTAATTAAAAACTAAAATTGCCAAAATTGCACAAATTCTGCTAGCCAATATTAGCTTTCTCCCCTTAACTCCAAACAGGGATGCTTAAGGACATTTCTAATATTTTTTAATGCTTTATTTAGCTCCCCCCTTTTTTTTTTGGAAAGAATCTTTGAAGAGAAGGAAGAGCAGAAAAGGGTATTTTAGGAAAAATGGAGAGTAGATAGTATAAAAGTATATTTCTTGAAGAGAGAGAGAGTTTCTAAGTGCTATACCAAGACTTTATAAGGCTTCCTGTTGCCAAATGTGATGTTGAGATAATGCACAGCTAAGATGGCAAATCCATCAATTATTAACTGGCTCTGCCCACTTCTGTTACGGAATGCAAGGATTGAGAGGTGACTCTGGAGAGCCCCTGGATATGCGGGAGAGAGCTCCACTCATCTGGCCCTGGAAATGTTTCCCAAAAGAGGGGGAGAAAGCTCCAGCCCTCTTGGTCGTCCCCCTGCAAGGTGAACTGACCAGACACGGTTTCAGCGGGAGCCTCACTGCCTGCCTTTTCCATGCTAGGAGACAAAGCATCCCCCGCCCAACACGTGACTCAGTGCTCTAGCCGTGAGAAGCCCTGATTCATGAGGTATGATGCTGTTAAACTCCCAGACAATGTGCTGAGTTAATAGGTTCACTTGAGATGTATAAACCAAGGCTGATTGTTTATTTTTTTTATCTGGTACTCAATTTGGAGAGTTTTTGCATGTCTTTGTACAGAGTAATCCATTCCTCTCATTGCCTATCTTAATCTCCCCTGACTTTTCCATTATCTTTCTCATTCCTGCCTTTTGCACTTCCTCTGATCTCACCCACGGCCCGCAAATAAAAAAAAAAAATCTTTTTTGAGGCAAGAAGGTAGAACACTCCCTCCTTTGTCCTGCTTTTGATCGATTTTGGAAACATACGTGTGTTCTACCCTGTCCAGGGTTTACATAAAGTGAATTAAGCAAATGAGATGTTCTAGTATTATGTATTAACCTGATATGACTATCTAAGATTTATAATATATGGTGCACTCACTTTCCTGTGCAAACTTTGGTTCAGCTGCCCTGCAGAGAATCTCACCGTGTTCCTACCAGTGCCAGTATGACGGGGGCAGGAGAGCTAACAGTGGCACGTGGAGGTCAGAGCAGTGAGCACGGTTGAGAAACCGGGAGAAGACAGGGTCTGAGACGACCTGGCGTTTCAGTGTGCAGCCCACGTGACAGTATGAGGGTGACTGACAGAGCCGGGGTGGTCCCCAGGTGAGGCAAATGCCCAGTTCCACGGCTTCCCTCACACCCTGCCCGGCTCACTCCATGAAGCCCTTGCTGCTTTTCTGCTTCCTCAAAGGTGGCGGGGAGGGGACAGGTTGGGGCTCTGGGAACGAAAGTTCTCTGTTCTCTCCTGTTGACCATGGAATAATCCCTTTAGAACTAGCAAGATCCCTCACACAGCCGGAGGACACACAACTTTCTTACCCAAACCCACTGGTGTGTCTCCGATAACAAAAACATTTGACTCAGCCTACATATTTGACAACAAAGGTGGCCAAAGGGAATTGAAATATCTTGAGGAAAAGGACTTTTCGCCAAGATATGTCCCTTTTTGTTTAGATTGTTCTCATCTGCATCAATCCAGTCTCTTCCCCTAAGCCTGCCGCAGAATCAAAGTCTGTGCTATGAAAGGTGACCGCACCAAGGGACGGGGACAGTTTGCATCACCCTGATCTAATAATTGTGACGTTGGTAGCTTCATAAATACTGTATGTACCTTAAACAAGGGTTCTGTTTTTGTTTTGTACTGTTTTGCTTTTTGGTTTGTTTTTATTAGTAGTCTAAGGTAATTAAAATTTTTTATTTGCTATTTCCTTTGTTGTATTTTCTGTACTATAACTGTCTACAATACGTCTTTTGCATAAAATGCATAAGGGTTTGGGGATGTAAATGGAATTTTATTCATATTTTGTCCAAATACCTCTTGTAATTTGTATCAAAATTCTTGTACAATTTTTATATTAAAGATTTATCAGTCACTGATCTCTTCTTATCTTTTTGATTTGAAGAAACCTCAACAAACTTCACTAGACCCTTACAAAATACGCCTAATCACACGTCAGCTCACAGCGTAATTCACTCCAGTTGAGCACACACGTTGGCAGACAGAGCCAATCTCCTGTTTGGACTGAATCACGGTGTTGCCTAACAGGCGTCTCAGGAAGACCAAACTCAGCTTTTGCTCAGAGGGCCAAGCTGGGTCAGGGCTACGAAGATCCTGGCCAGTCCCCAGGGAGCCCAGCAAACACTGTCCTGCCTCTTCCTCATGAAAGTGAGGCCTCCGGGGATGCCCTTTCTGTGTCTCTCCAGAATTCCTTTTCCCAAAGCCTCTGCCCTTGCTCTTCCGAGGAAAGGAAACCAAAAGAACGACTTAGGTGTCTTTGCACCTTAGTTTTCTTTCCACAAATAAATTTTCTTCCCTCCCCGGCCCTTCCAAATATGTGGACAGCAGCCACCAGGATGATGACTTTATATTTTTTCAGACTAAATGCTTGTCTTTCTGTTTATATTCTCTTGGCAGTTGTTTTCCGCAGATCATGCTTGTTATGATCTAGAAATAAAACTAGCAGATGGAAAGATGTCATAACCGGCGACATTTTCTCCTCCTATCGTACTGCTTGAGGGACACAGGAAAGATGCGCAGCACATAGAAGGTGCTTTTGACTGAGCAGTGTTTCATATCACCCCCACTGCTTAAACCAATCCCAGGTAAAAATTAGACTAACCCAGACTGCAACTTTTGCTGTTGTCTGCTTTCCAATTTAGTATTTTCTGTTCCCCATCCCCAGAGCCAGATTTGCTCAAGTCTCCACGTCTCCAGCTTCCTCCGACCTGTGACCAGGCACAGGAGCTACCCGGACTCCTCAGCACCACCCTGGCCCCAGGCCTCCGGACAGGCTGCTTATACCCCTCGGGGTCCCAGGAAGGAGCTGTCCAGCTTCAGATATCACTGACGGAGGGTCCCTCCCCAGGCATCAGGGGTGCTGGCCACCCACACCTTGATGGGGTCTCCCCTCTTTATTTCTCTGAACACCCATTGAGGGGTTTTGGGGGCCAGAGCAAAGAAATGAAAGGTTAGGCAACTTTGAGGAAGTCAGCCTCTGTCGAGGCATGTGGTTATTAAATGTCATGGCTGCGCTAACGCACTCCTGCAGGGAATCCAAGTATAATTATGATCTTTTCATCTGTCATAACACGTCTGTAATTGGCAAGAGTTCTCCCTCAAATAGTTCTTTCTTCTCCTTAAAAAAAAAAAAAAAAGACTTGTTTTAAATGTTATTAAATGATGGAAATCCTCCTGTTTAGCCAAGAGGCACCCTTGAAGACAGCTCTTGGCGCGAAGCTAATCACAACTGCCTGGGTTGCGGCTAGTTGCTCTCCTGAGCCGCTGGAAGACTTGCCGTCTGCTAGTTTGCCCCGTGTCAGTTGACAATATGACAGTAGATTAAGTGCTACTAATTTAATAAAGCTGCTCGGAGGACGAATCTGATCTATCAATGAAGACGAGAGAGCCGCATTGGAGGGGGCTTGGGGAGGAGTGGCTGAGAATATTGAATTGCCTGAAGTAATACTAGGGGGAGAATCTATTGATCCTCAGGAAGGCGCAGTTATTTTTAGTCACCTGACTCTTGGGCACCCAATCATTACCCATATTCATCAAAGATGTATAATGAACAGACGTATTGATTAACAGGGGTAGCCGAAGAGATTTCCCAATAGTGCTAGTTCACATTGATAGGTCTCCAATGGGAATACAGGCCACGCAGCCCTGGAACATAACTTATTGTGTTCTAGGTCCTTCGATTGATTTTATTTTTGCGGGGGTGGGGTGGGGGAGGGACAGCCTTGCACACGGCGGTGCTCTCTTGACCTTTCTCTGAAACCTTCCTTGGAAAGAGAAGCAAAGCGCAACTCTCTGCAACAAGTACACGACGCTGCTCTGAGTTTGCTGTCTCTGGCCAGGCTGGCTGTCCTACCTCATCTTTGATTGCCGTGTGTTATCTTGATTTACAGAAATTTGCTCGAAGCTGGGACATGCCAGTCAGAGCTCAGAGCCATCAGGCATATGAAACTTTCCCTCCCCTAAAGATCAACATATGGCTTCAGGAAATTATCGTGTTAGGCTAATTGCACCAAGTTGGCATGGTAGGAACATAATGAGTCCCGGCTTCAGCATGCTGACCCCGAACCCAGTGATGCCAGCGCACGGTAACTTTCCAAGCATTTTGCCTCGTGGCAGGGATCCTCATTGAGCTGCTGTTTGCAAAAGGCATCTGGTTGGCTCTCTAGCGCGCCCTGAACCTGCGCTGCCGCGTTCCAATCGCGCTGTGCTGTTCACAGGAGTGCGTGTCCTTCCAGAGAACTAGTGGTGACCCAAATGCCACAACCATCAGAAGCCATGTGCTGCCTGATGGGTGACATGCTGCTTAAAATGCTGATATGTAGCTAGAAACAATTAAACACCAGAGAGGAAAAAGTAAAGGATTAAGACAAGGACAGCTGTAAAAAATAAAGCTCAAACGCATCATTAGAAACCAGAAATTCACAAAGTAAAACTGCCTGTCATCCCCACTGGATATTCGCAACACTTGACTTGGATATTAATGACACACTGCGGGAACTCTAAGTCACCCCTTCACCACTGAAGCAAGAGGCAAGTTTCTCTTCACCGCGGTCTCTCCTTTCTTAAGCCCGGGTCTTTTTTATGACGTTTAATGTTATTTGCCTCAGAGCATCCTCGCCAACCTGTCTGAATTTATCTTACCTGCCGGCAGACTTCCTCATCTCCACGTGCGGTCTCTCCTTTCCACTCTGGGACTTTTCTACCTGCCACCTTCAGCCCCGTCTCTGCCCTTCTTTACTCTCTTCATCATCATGTTCGCTTCAATTTTTGTTTTCTTGGTTGTTGCCATCTTTTATTTAAAAAAAAAAAAAAAGTTCAATATATTTTGATCCTCTGGGATTACACTGTTCCTTGACTTCTTTCCAAATGTAAGAGCTTATAGGAAAAAAAGATGTATCAAGGGCTTCAGTAATTTTAAATCCGGAGTTCTGTGCCTGTGTAGCAACTTCAAGTTTTTGGAATGCTCCAAAAAAATGGTTATAAGCAATTGAATTTGGAGGTTATCAGGGTTTTGGTCATGTGCCGTGTGAGGTGATTTAAAATTATTAGGCCACTTCCAGGTTTTTAGAGAGATTCATTTTCACAAATATAAATGCTATTAACAAGTCAAAGCACTCTCATAATTCTCCATCTTTGTTCTTCCCCGGGATCTCAATTTCAATTTTTCTTATTTTTTTCTTAAGTGGAGAATTTCCTTCCAAAGTTTCACAAAGTCATTTGCAGGCTGAAAACAGGACACTTTATTTGATTATTTTCAGATGTCGCATCCATTGGTCTTCAGCAGAAAGTAATACTACAAGATGTTAGGCTGTTATGCTTTCTGTTCTTTCAAAAACCGCAAACCTGTGTGTTTGAAAATATGACTCTTTCCAAAGCCCTCGGCCTCGCCCACAGAGCTCGGAAGGAAGAATGGTTTCAGGTTCACACACGGACTTGCCTTTTCAAGGAAGCAACAAAACCCACTCGCTTTTCTTACTTCTATGGTGAGTATTAGCAAAGAGAGGGGGAAGCCAATAAGTTGTGAAACCCAGGAAGGTGAAACACAGGTGAAACCCAGGAAGCGGTGTGAGAATTGCGTCTAAATACCTTAAAGGTGCAGTGTTTCCCTTACCCTCAAAGTTTGCGGTGCGTAGTAGGTGTTCAATATTAGGAGAATATATGGGTGAGTGAATGGGGACAGGGGTGGGAGGGTGGATGGGGCCTTTCGTTAAACGCCAAAGTCAGAGCCGGCCTTGGGAGGGGAAAGCACACTCCGGCCCCTCCCTCCCACTGAACACGGCTGTAGAACCCGGGCAGCACGCGTGGGGTGGCCATTTGAGGGCCTGAGAAGTCAACGGTGGGCAGAAGCATTGGGGAAGAAGACCCCAGTGGCTGCACTTTGCCATTGTTTTCCTCCAATATGCACCAGCCCGAACCCACGGAAACCCCAGACCCAGACATGGGCATCAGGGTTTGATCAGCGGGATCTCCAAAGAAGCCTCCAGTAAAGGAGTGGGGAACAAAACAGCTCAGAGAGAGGAGGAGAAATTCCCTATTCTTTCTTTTTCCTGCATGTTTTATGCCTGCCTCAAACCTAAGCAATCCTGTGGTGAGAGCAGCGGCCCCAGCAACGGGACTCTGCAGGGGCCAAAACGCCTGCCTCGCTGTTGTCCCAAGAGCCTGAGGAAGCCCTTGTGCCTTTTATCTCCATCTCCCCTCCTGCCACTTGGCCCCGGAGGAGAGCACCGTGACAGAAAGTGCAGGGCAGAGCATCAGCTTTCTGGCCAGAGTGCTGAAAAGGCAAGGCTGGAAAGTTCCAGTGAGACATAGAAAGGGATGCCCTTGAGAAAGCGGCCCCTTAAAGTCATAAACTCCTGAGCTGCCCTGAGGTACACTTGCATGGCGCTGACCCTGCACACGCGGACTTTGAGAAGCGTGCCATGGGACAGACCACCAGCCACGCCCCAAACTGGCTACTGGGTGCACGTGTAGGACATACCCAAACAGTTCTGCGAAGGTTTTGAAAACAGCAGGAGGCGAGCGGCAGGTGAGTGAGCAAAGCTTCGTCTGTATTTACAGCCACTCCCCATCGCTGCATGGCCACCTCTGCCCCGTCAGATCAGCGGGGCATTAGATTCTCACAGGAGCGCGAACCCTACTGTAACCTGCGCATGAGAGGGATCTAGGTTGCGGCTCCTTACCAGAATCTAATGCCTGATGAGGTGGAGCTGAGGCGGTGATGCTAGTGCTGGGGAGCGGCTGCAAATACAGATTATCATTAGCAGAGAGGTTTGACTGCACGGAGGCCGTGATAAATCAATTGCTTACAGACTCACATCAAAACTCTATCAGTAAGTGGCAAATGACAATTAAGCTGCATCTGGTGGCAGGCTTTATACTGTCAAGTGAGCATCTTACTTCAATTGCAAAGCTGCATCTGGTGGCAGCCTCTGAGTCAGAATCCGACACTTACTTTAGTCCACGCATAGTCTGCCCATTATTTTATTTACCACCCCCATCCATGCCTCTTTTCTGCACTGCACACTTGTCTCAGTCACAGTTTTCGTAAAAACCGTGTTTTACTGCTAACCAGTAAAACACAAACGTCGCTGCAGAGCTTCTTTGAAAAAGGGGAAAGACCCAATGATGAGACAGCAGAAGACTCTGAGACTGCCAACAAAATGAGAGCTGCATTTAAAAGAAAATACCAAGAGTCCTACTTAAATTATACGTTTATTGCAACAGGTGATTCACATTTTCCAAGCTCGCTTTGTGTAATATGTGGTGACCAGCTATCCACCGAAGCCATGAAACCTTCAATACTGCTTCGCCATGTGGAGACCAAGCACCTGGCATTAACAGAAAAGCCCATGGAGTTTTTCAAAAGAAAAAAAAAAGTGAACATGAAGAACAGAAGCAATTATTGAAGGCCACCACTTCATCAGATGTGTCTGCCTTGAGAGCATCATTCTTAGTGGCTAACGTCACTGCTAACGCTAAGAAGCCCTTTACTGTCGGTGAGGAGTTGATCCTGCCTGCTGCTAAGGACATTTGCCATGAACTTTAGCAGAGGCTGCAGTTCAAAAGGTGGCACATGTTTCTCTTTTGGCTAGCACCATAACTAGATGAGTTGAAGAAATAGCAGAGGATACTGAGGCACAATTGTTAGGATTAATGAGTCACCGTGGTATGCAATCCAGGTTGACTGTCACCCGAATAGTGTTCATAGTGCCCGTTAGATTGGTTTATGCCCCCCTCCCCCCTTGCTCTGGTTCCTGTCTCTTCGGCATCACGCTTGACCATGTCGCTTGTTTTGGTCAATGAAGTATTCACAGAAGTGATGTGGATCACTTCCCAGTGGAAACATTAAGAGCCAGTACGTGCTCTGCTGTTTATTTTCTCTCTGCCTCAAGAACAGCAACGCCGTTCTAGATTGGACGCTGTGTCAACCTGGGTGGTAGAAGTGAAGAGGATGTGGAGCAGGACCACAGCCCGCGGTGGATATGCAGCATTAGCAACGGTTAAACCTTTGAAGGCCACTAAGATGTGGGGAGTTCTCTGTTACCAGGGTACAGCTGAATCTGACTGATGCATGCTTCCCCCGAGGTTCACACGACGGAGCACTCCCAAACGTTTGGAAAAGGAGTTCAGGTGCTTCGCCAAAAAAAAAAAGAAGAAAAAAAACCTGATCTTAAAAATTCACTTTCAGCTGGGCACGGTGGCTCACGCCTGTAATCCTAGCACTCTGGGAGGTCAAGGCAGGCGGATCATTTGAGCTCAGGAGTTCAAGTCCAGCCTGAGCAAGAGTTAGACCCTGTCTCTACTAAAAAAATGGAAAGAAATTAGCTGGACAACTAAAAATATATAGAAAAAATTAGCCAGGCATGGTGGCACACACCTGTAGTCCCAGCTACCTGGGAGGCTGAGGCAGGAGGATCGCTTGAGCCCAGGAGTTTAAGGTTGCTGTGAGCTAGGCTGACACCACTGCACTCTAGCCCGGGCAACAGAGCGAGACTCTGTCTCAAAAAAAAAAAAATTCACTTTCACATATAAAATTCATCCAAATATACAATTTTTAAAGAATTGCCTCCCTTCCGTAAGGTCTCTCTTACCCTGCAGCTCTCCCAGGGGCTACTCTAGGGTCCTCTCAGTGCTGCAAGAGCGCACAGTTTGCCTGAGTAGAAGAACCCTCTGGGCCAAATCAGCACATTCTCCACAATCTCTGCTGTGTGTATGTTAGAGAGATTATTTATATTGATCTTACTTAAAAAAAAAAAATCACTGAATGTTAAAATTGATCAGGGAAGTCTTCCACTGGGAAAGAATGGTTTTTGAAAAACACTCAAGGCAAGTTTAGAAAATAAAAAGTTGTGAAGCAAATATGTATGTGTGTGTGTTTGTGCATGCGCCCGAATGTGTTTTTGGGTGGTTTTATTTCTAAAAAATTAGTTATATCTTTTACTTTAACACATTTAATGAAAAGGAATCTACTATTTCTTTAATTATATATTTAAAATAAAATAGTTTTGGCTGTTTTCTATAGAATTATTTTTCATCTCCTAAGGAAATTGAGTTCAACACAATATCCTGGATTTCTTGAAAGTTTTGAGGTTCCACAGTTTCACTCACATCTGCTCATGATGTGTAGTTTGTAAGACTTGCTTCACAGACTGAAAAGAATCTTTATGTCAAAAAGCAGGTCAACCAACAAATTCTGAAACAAATTTACCTTCAAGGCTTTTCAGACTAGGCTGGGCAGAGCTTGGCCGTGGTGCCAGGTGTTGGCTACCCCAAGGCATGGAGATAATTTTGAGATCCAGCCTCTCATTAGGCCAACAGAAGCAGTGCATATTCTAAGAAATCATCTAAAATGATATGGTTTTTAATCTTTTTTTCCTTTTTATAATAAGATGTATCTATGAAATTCCACACATTTCCTTTCTCCTACTCCATAATCATTCCGTCAATCCAGCCTTTTCAATGGTGATGCCATTTGTCTACTACCTGGTCAATCCACAAATACCCTTCGAGTAGCTGCAATGAGACTGGGGTATATACCACCTTAGGCAGCATGGGAGAATATAGTTATCTCTTTAAGTAGTAAAAAAAATGTTATCTTAACTGGGGTCATCAGAGCTCCTCTTAAGATTAGGAAAGTATTTGGTAAATAATTTCCCAAGCCTTTTCTGTGGATAGAGGATGCAAAGGGCATTATCCCTACACAATACCTAGAAACAAGGAATAGGTAAGCTACTCTGCCTAAAGGTGAAAAGGTGGGAGTGGGGAGGGCATTGAGCAACTGGTTGGGAGACAGGAAGCCAGCAAGAAATTCCCAGGGACAGGGTGGGCAAGGATGCCCACCACCAGCCAGTACTAAAACTCAAGATATTGTTAGAAAGGGTTTACCTTTCATCTGCTTTGCCAAGAGTCCCTGGTGTGAACAGTGAGTAGGAAAATGTGACAGGACCCTTGGTGGTGAAATGATCATACAAAGAATCAGCACAGTGGAAGCAGGGGCTTGAGTCAGAGGTCCTTGCATAAATAAAAGCTTCCCAAGGACTCCCCGGAGGGACTGGGAGGTAGCTTGTGCAACCACTGACATATGACAGGGGTCATAGCATTTTCATTAAATCTCGAAGGGCACAACAACCCAACTACCATCTCCAGCTGCCATCTTGCTTGCAGTTGCGAGAAGGGGTCCCTTCCTGGAGAACACCACATGCTCCTACACTCGCTGGTCACTAAACTACACCCAACAGTCATCCTTCCTCCTTTCCTCCCACCTTCTTCACTTACAACAAAAATGGGAAAACAGAGTAATAAAAAGTGTTGAGACACATACAATGTCTATAAACAGTTGAGTTGGATGGCAGGAGAGCCTTTGCAGTGGAAACACCGCATTCTATGTGCACACCAAAGAGAGGGATTAAAGTGCAGGATGTGGCATTTTGCTAATAGTATGAAAGTGGAACAATCAACATTTCCATCATGGTGGGGCATGTAAATGAACCCTGCTTCATCCATACGGTAGAATCTGTCACCTGTCATTCCAAAATAATGTTGGTAGAGTTGAATGTACCGATATGGAAAGATCTCTAAGAACTATAGCTACGTTTAAGAAGCAACGTGAAGAGTAATATCTAGAATTTTTATGGAAAACCCCTCACAAAGTATTACATATTTGAATATTTATGTATTAATACATTTTCCTTGGATAGGGCAAGGACTGGATGGGGACCTGGAAACAAAACCTATTTTGCTTAAAAAATTTTAATCACGAGAAAGTGTTTATATAGTACTTGTGAAATATAAAAAGAATTCTGCAAGGACAGATTCTGGAGGCCATCAGAGTACACACGCACGCACGCAAACGCACGAAGACAACACTGATGATGTAAATCTGGGTGAAAGAACTCACTATTTAAAAATGACCCATCGATATCGTCTTTCCTCACAGCAGCGCAATCCAGGCTGTTGGGAAGAGAAAGGTTGTCGTGTGTGCACACAACATGTGACCTTTAACTCCCCAGGAAGTCTAAAATTTAGGGCCTTGCCACAGGCACAGCATCTGTCACAGCTACATCCACTCTCAGGTGTGTTGTGACGGTGCGGTCACCTGCCTTCACTCTTCTTTTTGAGACAGTAAAGAGTTTTGAAACAGCCTGTGGTGGATCCCATCAAATGGGAAACTCTCCATTAGGATGAGTCATGGACAATGGACCCAATCGTTGGTCCTCCTGTTGAGTGTGGGGACAGTAGGGACATGGGCCACATTTCATGCTGCTTGCTGGTCAACATTCTCAATAGCCCGAAGTCAGACTTGGATGGAGTTCTGTGTTTCCTCGTCCTGTTCCAGGCTCCTCCTCTGCCTCCTGTGAATTCTTTCCCTCTCACATCTTCAATCGCCCCCTTTCCTCCCCTGTGTGTGTGTACAAAATGCCATATCTTAAAGAAAACTTTCTTGCCAAGCTACCACCCCACGGCTTCCTCTCCTCTCCTGCAGATCTTCCAGAATGCCCAGCCCCTCCCTCACGTCCCCCTCTTCTTCCTCAGCATTTCAACCATTTGCTTTTTGACCCTCACAATCTCAGTTCTTCACCTATCACTTTGTCGCTCACAGAGGTCACCGGTGTCCTCCCTGTCCTAATCAAACTCTCTTCTCCTTCCCCCGACAGCCGCAGTCTCTAGCCGTGGACAATCCTTGAAAGTCTCCCCTCTTCCCTCCTTTGAGATTTCTTGTTCTTGGTCTCTTTCTTCGGACCATTATTTCTCTGGGGTCCTTAGGGCCTCTCCTTGGCCCTGTTCTTCTGTCCTTTCTCCCTCAGAGGTTTCTATCCAGCCCCATACTTCCAGCCCTTGCTGTTGCGAAGCTGTCTCTGCACCCGGCCATGAGCCTCTGTCTGTGTCCCAGGCGCAGCTTTCCACCACCTGCAGTATGTTCCCACGGCGGAACATCCTCCTAGCGTTTGAGTCTCAGTGTAAATCCGGACTGCTCCTCCTCCTAGTCCTGCTTCTCTGCCTCCTGGGTTTTCTACTTCAGTGAACTCTCCAGTGCCACAGCCATCTTCTCTTTCTCCTCCAGTCACGAGTCACACACTCACTTATGTGACTCCGCTTGACAATCACCTCTCCCTCTCTCCCCAACTCCTTTTGGTTCTCACTTGGACCCTTCCTGCAGCCTCCGACCCACTCTCTCGGACTCCCACCCACAAGTGTGACAGTCCTAAGGCACCATGCCCAGGTCCTCAAACCTCAGGCTCCTCCAGAATAAAGTTTAGCCTCTTAGAGTGTCACTCACCATTTGCTCCAACCTACCCACAGAGCGCTATCCACTACTAACCCTTCTTTTGTTCCAGAAGAGTCTTCTCACCAAACTCCATGGACCTAAGAAAATAAAGCCTCCCCTAAAGACTCTCTAGAGAGACTGGGAGGTTATCCAGAGTCTAGAGATCACAGACTCTCTGGAGACTGGGCTTCACCTGCCTCCAGCTGTGCGAGCCCCTAGGAAATAGTGACTCACCTCCTTCACTTCAGGCCCCCTGCTCACCTCCCTGCTCCTGCCCGCAAACTCCCTGGACCTCACTTCCAAAGCCTCACCCAAAGCCTCATCCTCCACAGGCACCCTGGACCTTCTAGATGGATTTCCCTCAACCTCCAAACTATCAAAACCCCTTTGATTTTACTTCTCTTGACATGAGCAAATGCCCACACAAAGAATGCCCACCTTGTGCTGGGCACATGGCACATGTTTTCTTAATTAATCTTCCCAGCGACAATGCACTCTAGGCATTGTTATCTCAGTTACACTGAGGAGAGATGAGGCTCAGAGAGGTTAGGCAATTCCCTCAGGGTCAGTTAAGTATTAATAGGAGGAGTAGGGATTTGAATTTAGACCCTTCTGATGTCTAACTGTGTGCTTTCTCCCATTTGCCAAGCTGGCTACCTGACTGTGCTTGTCCAAGTCAGCCTTAAAATGCTAGTAATGGCGACAACCTTTTTTGTTAATACCTTAAGGGGAAGAACCTCGTCTTAGTTGCTGTCTGTTCCGATCCTCCGTGGTACTTAGTGCCAGAAACACAGGGGGCCTCCACAAATGCTGGGTGAATTGTGTTGAATTTTCCTGTCTTTGCCAGTTTGCCCCAAGCAGGTGCTGTTTCTCCTTCTATCTCAAAGGGCTGATATTTTCTTCTCTGCATCTCTGTGTCACCTTGGGTGCAGGGACTCTGGGTGAAGGATGGTCTCGTGGCTATCCTGGGCTGTCCTGGTAAGGTTCCTTGCTTTAGCCTCAGGTGTGGTCCAGGCTGAGGAACGCAGGCTGCCTGAGCCTTTGACGATCTCCAAATCACAGTCCACGCCTCTCTCGCCCCTGATTTGAATACACATGGCATGAAGCATTTCCAAGTGACCAACAGGCCTCTAATCCCATCTGCACGAACCCTTCTTAATTTAACTGTGGTTCCTTAGGAGGAGGAGAAGGAACTGAAACAGGGTTAATTTGGAAACAGAAGAAAAATACCCAACAGTGCACAGAGTTACAGAAGTACCACCATGGTGCTCCAAAGTACTCAGTCCGAGATCTCCTTAATATTTCAATTGTACCTACTGGATATACCAACTTCAGCCCGGAAGTTATTCTATAAACTTACAAAGCAGAAAATTTTGAATAATTATGTATTTACAGTTTTGAAAATTCCTTCTGGAGCATTGTTTTGTCATTATTAGCCATTTCTGAGTGAAGATGGGCTGTGTCTTATCTCCTGCGAACATACAGGAAAGTAGATCTTCCTACTCAGGGCTGTCCTTAACCTTTCTTTTCCTTAGCTCTCATAACTGGTGACCCCAAGAAAGTTATTTAAGTTCCCTGAGCCTAGTGTCCTGCTCTTTAAGGTGGGAGTAATAATACTTCACGTTGTTGTGAGGATTTACTGACTTAGAATTAAAATCATTTGGCACAATGCCTGGCACGTGGTAGGTACTCAGATAATATGTATTTCTTCCTTTGTTTCCTGACCAAACATGTTTGTTTTTCTTAACCAGTATTGTCTCTAGGTGATTTCTTTTTCATACCCATCCATTACTTAGTCATTCACTGTTTATTGATAACTTGGGCATGCCAGCCATTGTTCTAGGCTCTGGAGCTACCTTAGTGAGCCACACGGACATGGCCATGACTTGGTTTTAGCACAGAGCTGGGGGTGCAATGTTTGAATTGGCCTTTGCCCAGTGTGTATTCCCCGCTGGCAGAACCTCCTTTCAATTCCTCCATTTCCTTTTACTTCCATTTCTGGTGCCATACCCCAACACTCATAGCTTGTGGCAGTATGTGATTTGGAAGAAAAGAACTTGGATAAATGGATGAAATGCTTAAAGATGTATAAAAGGTTGCAAAATTACCCCCACGGTGTTTGAAAATTACCAACACTGGAAAGGAAACATGGCTGAGAAATATTCACGTTTAACTAAGTAAAGGATTCTCCCCTTCAGAAGCTATTGAGTTCAGATAGCAAGAGACCTGTGGGTGTTTGGATCAAATAGCTACATTGACTAACTTGCTTTCCTTCATACAGCTCTCAGCCAAATTATAGTCATTCAAACTACTCTCAAATACGTGAGTTTTGACCGAATCCCCTGAATCCACAACCTTTGTGTCTCTAGTGTGTGCTTCGGTGCCTGGCGCTAGATGGGTGCTCAGCAAATTCCAACAATTGTCACTTCTTACTCGTCTTCCCCCATGAGTCCAAGAGCTCCTGAAGGCTGGGGCCACTGTCTTACTCATTTTTGCATTCCTTTCTGAGCACAGAGCCTGGTACAGAGTTGGTGTCTAGTAAATGTTTGTTAAATGGACAAAGGAATGAACAAAGGGACAGAAGGGTATGAGTGGGGAGATTTTGGGAAGCTCATTCTGGCATGCACACTCTGACATGGCAAGAGGGGAGAGGCCGGGCTGGGCAGGGGTCAAAAGTGGCTCTCAGAGGACCAAGGACCCAACTTCAGTGTCCCTGCTCTTGTGGTGGCACAGGTCGTGCCTTTGTGAGGTCACCTTCCCTCCCCCTGTCACATAATAGGAAGCCTTCTCTGATCAGCTTGCTTTGGAAAACTGCTTGCACCTGGGCTGGAAGAACACAATTAAAAGACGCCATAAAAATTGACAGATCCCAGTGCGGAGGGCTGAAAATACATTACAATTCCGATCGAACTATAAATAAAGCCCCTAAATTAAATAAATCTCGCACAATTATGGATTAAAACATGTTTAGTGTTAATGGCCTTGCACATGGACCCTGACTCCCGAAATTGTTGCTGAGGCTGCATGGCCAGGGGATTGCATCATAATTAACACTGCGCCACCCCGGAGGGGCCGGCCTGAGGTTCAACCGTGGGCCTTCAGGAGCAGAGGAGGGAACCGATCAGGCCCCTTCTGAATGTTCACGCAGCCCCTTCCTCCTTCCTTCCTCCCACCTTCTCCCAAGGTGCATATTCTCCTTGGGAGAATGTGACCTGCAGGTGGCTGTGGCTACTTAGGGCCTGCCCCTGGACACAAAGGCTTATTCTGGGCTGAGTGTTCTGGCTCCCTTGTCCACTTCGTCCCTCACATGCCCATGTGCACAAGTAAATGACCCAGTGCCGAAGAGGGATTGCTGAAGAAATACTTGGGTGGTTTAGTTATCTGCTCACTCCTACCCTGTAGCTTTGAAGTCTATCCATTGGAATACAAATAACCAGCAATAATATTGTGCATTAAAATGTATAGGTTTTCTATATTAACCCTCAAACTTAAGTTGCTAGAACCAAGGAGATTGTTAACACCATGGATGACTAAAGGTATTGGAGTTCCAGCTACACCAAACCAAGGAAGAGGTCGTCAGATTTGGGAAATTTTATAGGAGATAAGCAAGGAACCTGTGGCTTTCATTCAAGGCAAATTCTTGCCACTCATCGAGACCCAATAGATGGAAAGAGGCTACAGGCTCTGCCTCACCTCCCTGGAGCAGGGTGGCCATTGGTGCCCAGTGTGGCAGGTGCAGACTCTGGCGTCTGGCTGCATGGGCTCCACGCCAGCTCCGTCACCTGCCGGCGGCATACCCTTCTCCGTGTTTCTGCTTCCTCACCTTCAGGATGGTGATAATAACAGTTCCTACTTCTTGGCAGTGAGCGTCTGGCCCACACGAAGCAGCGGTGAGTGTTGGCTGCTGTCGTGATTGTCCCTGTGACTTCAGGTGAGCAAGCTTTCTCTGACTCCCACAGCCCAGCTGCCAGTGCTCACCTGGCCCACCCTTGAGACGTGGCAGGACAGGAGCTGCGGGACCTGTTGCAGGAGTGGGAAGGGCACAGTTTGGGGCAGACACTCAGCCAGTCAGCTGGTTCGTCACCTTGAGCAGGTGGCCTATGCCTGGAGAGAAGGGTAGTAGATATTCACTTAGAGTGAGGAAGCAAATGAAAGGAAGGCTAAGAGGGACTTAATCCTAGCACCTGGAGCATAGTGACTGAGCTCAGGAAGTGTTGAGTCCCTCCTGTTCCATCCCCTTCTCTCCCTTCCAGGTGGCTTTCAGTTGTTTCAACAAAACCCAAAGAAGCCCTTGAACACCACACTCCCTGAGGAGGAACAGCCTCAAGCAGCTCACAGCCACTGTCGCATCCCTCAGCTGCCCTGGGGCAAAGGAAGCCCTTGGCCAGAAACGGGGACTCCGGTGTCAGGGCCTCCTTCTCAGGCCTGATTTGCCTTCTCTGACCAAGTTGTTGTCCTTGTCAGGCTGACATTTAAACTGCAGATCTCACTGTGTCACTGCCCTGCTTAGAAAAACCTTTCAAGAGGTCCCACTCAGGGTAAAGTGTAAAGCTCCTCCCTTGTGCTCTCAGAGGAGGACAACTCTTTGCTAAGCCCTGCACGTTGCGCTCTGCATTTCGGTCCCATTGGCCTTTAAGTCCTCTGATAACCTCATGCTCTTCTGTGCTCGCTTGCAGACTGTGTAGACTCTTCCCCGTGCACAGAGCTCTCGCCCTGCTCCCCTGGGCAAGCTCGCCTGGCTGACTGCAGGATGGGACGTAGGTGTTGCTCCTTGTGTGAGGCCTTCCCTGGTCCCTCTTGCTTGAGCTGGCTTCCCCTCCTGTGTGCTCTGTAGCAGCCTGCTCAGACCCCACCAAACTCCCGTGTATTCTAGTCAAATTACCCAATTGAAGTGTCTGCATCCTCCGAGAGATGACAAGCTCCATGGGGACAGGGATCCCATTTCCTTTATTCACCACTGTACCCTTGAGATGGCACGAGGCCTGACTCAGTAGGCACGCAGGCAGTATCGTCTGAATGGAAAATTATGTGAAGAAACGAATGAACTGCTCATTCTGTGTTCCTTGCTTGTCCATGCTTGTCACTTCCGGGCATCACCCCAGACATGATGATGCCAGAAGTTCAAGGGCAACAGAGTAAGCACCTTCCCTAGTGAATCAAGAGCCAGATCCAAAAGTCCCAGGAGAGAAGAGGTTCCTTGGAATGGGCAGGCACCAGCAAACCCTGGCCTGGAAGACTTCCTGTCTTGCCCGTCCTTTCGGCATTGTAGATAGGTAGGTAGGTAGGTAGATAGAAATACGGCTATGGATATGGGCCTATGTAACATACAGGTCGAGCTTTATTGCAAGGACCTGGCTTACAGGATTGTGGGGCTGGCTACATAGTTCCACCACCCGCAGGGCAGGCCATCCAGCAGAGCAGCCTGGGGCTCTCCAGGCATGAGCTGAAGCTGCCACCCACAGGTGGAATTTCTTCTTCAAGGAAGCCTCAGTTTTGCTCCTAAGGCCTTTCAACTGATTGGATCGAGCCCACTCAGATGATCTAGGACAGTCTTCCTACTTAAACTGATGACAGATTCTAATCACATCTACAAAGTGCCTTCACAGCAACATTTAGACTCGTGTTTGATTGAAAAACTGGTGCTATTGCCTAGCCAAGCCAAGATAAAACACTGACCATCGCCCCTGGGGTCATAAGAGTTACAGGTGCAGTGAAAATGCAGGTCTCCTGCCTCCTGCCAGCGCTAGTCTTTCCAGGCCACGTTCAATCTCCCCCTTGTGTGCCTTCCAGCTGTCTGAGGTGGAGATGACCAGCACACACTGCTCTGATCCCTTCTCCCAAGGATTTGTCAGGACATGACCACAGGACATTTCCAGATAGCATAATCTCAAGAAGGATGACTTGTTTCTTTTAATGCACTGCAAAGAATCTGGAAAAAGAATAATTCCCCATGGAATAATATGAGGAATTTATTCAACCCTCCAAAAGGGGAACATGGGCAGCCCTTCCCCGAGGGCTAGATGGTACTTGGAGGCTGGGTCCATCTTCAGCTTGGATGCATTGGTACAGCCACATGGTTGTTTGGGGCTGGCTTCCATTCCGTCCAATCAGTACTAGGCCATATTGGTTGCTAAATATTTTGACTATCAACATTGGGCAGAGGTTAGACTCCCCTGGGCCATCGTGGTTTAAGCAGAGTAGCCATTTAAAATATATCAGACAGCTTAGATAGTGAAAGGGGACATTAGCATTTGCGAGTCTCTAAGACACAATCCACTCCGTAAATTCCAACATAAAAGTGGGGAAACAGTCTTACCCTGGTGTGGCAAAGGTTAATGCTGCAGAAATCCTTCTGGAAGGATGCCTGGCAGGGGTTTCCTCATAATTGATCAAAGTTACAGAGAGACTACGGAGACTGTTGCTTGCAGACCTGTGAGCTAGAAGCAGAAACACGTTAGATAGAAATCTCTGCATGCTGAAGCCGGAGAACTTGCAGATTACTCAACTCCTCAAGGCAAGAATCAAACAGCTCCTTCGAGTAGCTACTGTGTTAGGCACTGTCCCAGCTGCTGGGAACACAGCCCTGATGCGTTTATTGTGTCCACACCCTTCCCTACAATCTCAACAGGTCAATAAGCTTCATGGGGACAGAGGCAGGGTCTGTCTTGGTCACAGCTAACAGAACCCTGATTCCTTCTCCAGGATGGCAATATGCCAAGCCCCAGGTGATGAATCAAGATTGTCCAAGTCAAGATTGGCAATTATTTTTTTGTTAAAAGGTCAGATAGAAAATGTTTTCGGCTTTGTGGCCAGACAGTGTATGTCACAACTACTCATCTCTACTAGCGCTGAAGTATCTGTAGGCAAGACATTCATGGATGGGCAGAGCAATGTTTTAAAAAACCCTAAAACTTTATTTATGAAAAAAAGGTGGTGATGGGCTGAATATTGTCCAAGGGCTGTCGTTTGCTGACCCCCTGTTCTAAGTCAAACATTTTGGTGTCAGGACCTCTTTATCCTCTTAAATATCATTGAGGACACCAAAGAGCTTTTGCTTATAGGGGTTACATCTTTCAATGTTTTATATATGAAAATTAAAACTGAGAATTTAAAAACTATTTTTTTACTTAAAAATAACATTAATAAGTCCATTATATGCCAACATAATTAACATATATTGCATGGAAAACAACTATGTTTTCCAAAACAAAAAAATTAGTGAGGTTTTGTTTTACATTTTTGCAAATCCCTTTAATGTCTGGCTTAATAGCAGACAGCCAGCTCTTCATATCTGCTTCTATGGTCAGACTGGTGTGATACGTTGTTTTTTTTTTTCCTCCTTTATTGAAGTATACTTCACATGTCATGCCTTTACTTCATTTTAAGTGCACAATTAAATGATTATTAGTGAATTTACCAATATGTACAGTTAATCACATAAATCAGTTTTAGAGGATTTCCTTCCCTCTATTGAGACCCCAAATTCCCTTCCTCAACTATTTTTCAAGCATGCCCCTCCCCTCCACAGTGCCCACCATATCGCTCAGACGTGGGTCTACCCCTCCCCACCCTGAATCCCTAGTGAGCACCACCATCATTTGAGCCCCATAGTGTTAATCAGTCAATAGGTTGAAGATACGTTGTTTTAGTTGAAAATTCAACTTCATACAGAGATGTAGTTGGAAAAGACGGGACCCCCCCAAGAACCCCTAAAAGGTCTTGAGGACACTCAGAACACTCTGAGAACACTGCTCCTTGGTGACTTTTCCCCCTTTGCGGATGCTCAGGTCCCTGCCTTGCAGCTGCAGGGACCACGTGACCCAGGTGCAGCTTGCTTTGTGCTGGCTGGTGAATTTGGGCAACCTGATTAACTGTATGGACTTCATTTGCAAAATGGGAATAAAAATAATGCCTAATTCATCCAAGTGTTGTAAAGATTTGATAAATTATATATGTGAAGCACGTTTTTAATGTCTAGAACATTGTTAGCATGTGATACGTGAAAGTTATCTTGCTGCTGATGAAATCTAATTGACGATGAGCCAATTAGCTGTCAGGAATGTCTGTTTGGGGTCCCACTGGGTAGGGCTTATTTCCCTAGTAAAAGGGCTGGCCCTTCAAAGTGCGGACACAGCCCCTACCCAGTTCCCCAAAACAGCACTTATATCCGGCTATGAGTAAAAGAGGACAGCAGAGAGGAATCACGGGAAAAAAAAGGAAACAGAATGAAACTGGACCTCTGATGTCATTGCCCCTGAAATCTTCTGGTCAAATGCAGTCACAGGGATGAGCCTATGGTCATGTCTCTGTCCTTAGGCTCTGGATGACTGTCCTGTTGCTGTGCCCACTTCATCTACTACATCTTCTGTGACAGGCAGAATTCTAAAGGTGACCCCCAGGATTCCTGTCGTCTGGCTATTTAATCAGACACTAATGTAGGTACTGTCGGCATGGGGCTTTACAGATGCAATTAAGCTTACCAATCAGCAGACCTGAAACTAGAGAGGGCATCCAGGTCACCCAGGTGCACCCAGTCTTATCGCTTGCACCTGTAAAAGCAGAGAAACTTCTCCAGCTGGTGTCAGAGAGATGTGGTGGAAAAGGAAAGCAGAAGAAAGACAAGGAATGAGAGAGAGGTTTGAAGCATGGGAATAACTGCCTTTGAAGAAGAGGGGAGAGGAGCAGAAGCCAAGAAACCTGGGTGTCTCTAAAAGCTGAGAATGAACCCGACAACCTGAATGAGCCGGAAGCAGATTTGCACCAGAGCTTCCGGTGAGGACCACAGCCCTGCTCACAGCTTGACTTCGCTCACTGAGACCCCACAGAACTTCTACCTGCAGGACTTTGAGGTAATACATTTGTATTGTTTCAAACCCCCAAGTGTGTGGTAATTGTTACGGTAGCAATAGGAACTAATATGCCCTCTCTTCCTATTTTTGGGTTTGGTCCATGCTGGTGGCCTCATGCTGCCATCGCCCTGATCAGAACGACCTCACCACCAGACTGGGACACCTTTGTTTATTATGCAGCACAGATCGGCTGCTCCGTATGTCCCCTTCCCCCTGCCAGAACCTGATAGACTAGAATAGTGCCTCATTCACGGTGCGTCTCTCACCATCTGGAAGGCAGAAATGGTGGCATTAAAAATATTGCATTCTTCCTCGCCCTTTATTTTTTCCTCCCCAAATTATAACGGGCTCCCTGCCTTTATCATCCAGGTGGAAGGGATCCAAAAGCACCCTGGAGAAGCTGATGTGGTGCTTTCCTTGGGCAAGGTTCTGTTCCTTCTGTCGCTGTGGGGGAAAGCAGAGGGGACAGAACCTGAGTGAGAGCTGGGTGGTTTTGACACCTGTGTTGGGCCAGGTAGATGGAAACAGCCTGCAACCTGTTCAGGACTCACACATGCGTGTAGTTTCCTAACACAGAAAAGTAAGCAGAAAACCTCCCCAATTCTGACCTTTTCATTCATTTAAATTTAGTTGGCTACAATCAATAATTATCAAAGAACTTCCTTGTTTTTCTCACTTGGATCACTAAGTATTGGACATGGATGCTGAGCTTAAAAAACCAAACAAAACCCACACCAACTTGGTTTAAGTTTGAAAAGCCAAACCGGAATGGAACATATTCATTAGGTCTACCCCTTGGTTTTTCAGTGTTTGGTCCCAACTCTAAGCTTGTTCTAGACGAATTCTAACAGGAGGTGTGCTTCTTAACCTGTGTGGTCTTCAGTTGCTTGTCTAGGTTTCCTTGTCTTCTGGCTTTTGTCATAGGGGAGTGGTTTTTCTAGAGCTTATGTTTTGTCAGGATTAAATGGAAAAGTGTGTTTGTTTTCTCCTCCTCTCTAGCTGAATTTCCCTTTCAGAATAAAGGTAAAATCCTGGAATAGTGTGAACAGGAAGAGAAGGGATACTCCTGCAGCTATACAATGTGTGCATGTGTGTGTGTACTCATACCTTTGTAAAACGCCGCAGGGCTCAGGGATGCTCCCTCTCTGAAATCCTGATGGCACCTGTGGCCTGAACCACATGCTATGTTGAACTATTATGTCTCTTTCTGCAACTACAACTTATCTCCAAGCAAAACTGTAATCCTCTTATAGAGAGGGAACACATCTTTAAAAGGTGTTTTAAAATTGTTTTTTCCAGTTGCGCAATGCTCCGTAGTATGTGCGTACCATGATACACTTAGCTATTTGTCTACTGAACACTTATGTTTTCTTTGTTTCTTTGCTATTACATAATATACCATGGTGAAGATACTTGTGCGTGAAATTTTGTGTATCTTTAATCTACTTCCCTAGGATGGATTTCTGGACTAATACCAGAGCTATAAACACCCTAAAAGAGTTGTATATGTCTACGTTGGCCTTTTGAAAAATAGGAACATCTGACCCTCTTACCAGCGCTAGCTGGAAAATGCCAGCCTCACATCCTCAGTGCTGAGTAGTAGGACATCTAAGTCTTTGCTGATGTAATAGTAGGGGAAACAACAAAGATGTCGCCTTGTGTATTTTTCACCTTCATAAATCACTGATGAGGGAGAATTTAAAAAATATATATTTATTAGGCACTTGTATTACCTCTTACAATTTGCATGTTTTTGGCCATTTTTAATTGAGTTCATACTGTTTCTCTTAACATTTTCTATGAGCTGAGCTCTTCATGTATTAAATGAGTTTTAAATCTGAAAGCAAGTTTTCTAAACTATCAATTTTTCCCTAGTATGAGTAATGTCACAAAATATATCTTGGTTCACATTATTGTTTAATCTTGTTAGGAATTTTAACCAGTAGTAACTATTCTCTGGCAGAGTGGTGAAATATTTTCCCTAGTTTTACTCATGATGGTTTTTGATGTACAGAAGATAGTTTTAAATTTTTAATTAAATACAGACATCTTTTCCCTTGTAATTTCTTGCATTGCTCTTATGTTTACACATTCTTTCCTCTCCAGAGAGTATTCAATATTTACCCGTTTTCTAGTTTTTATACACTGTTTGTATACCTAACTCTAATCAACTAAAATTTTAGTTAATGATAAATTAACTTGAAGAAGTTTCCCCCAAAGACTTTACTCATTTATGAAGTTATTTACTTTTTCAGCGGAGAATTATATGTCTTCTTGATTATAAAAGTAATATTTGCTTAATATAACATTAAAATAATTATATAAAGTAGAAATGGGAGTTTGCCTATAATTACCCCTACATTTCTAACAATACCCACTGTTAACAATATGGTATGAATCCTTCTAAGTTTTTTCTATGTATAAACTTTTTGTTTTAATAAAAATGGCACTGTATCATACATGCTTCTGTAAAACCTGTGATTTTGTTTTTATTTAATCCTGTATTGATAACATTTCCTTCTATGTTGATGCGTAGAGATTGAACTCATTTTTAAAAAGCAATGGCATGGTATTTCATTGACTATCCTATAATATTTAATCAGTCCTCTATTTATAAAATTTAGATATTTCTAATTTTCTAAGTTCTAATTTTCTTTAATATTAGCAATCAGAAATGAACAGTCATGCATGTGAATATTAGCACACCTATCCAATTATTTTCTTGGAATCAATTCTTAGGTGATAATTGATGAGTCCAAGGATATACATGCTTCAATTTGTCCCACATATTTATAATTGTCCTCTCCGTGCAGGACATACCATTTTGCCTTCTTACCAGTGATTTTGTGTTCTCATGCTTTCATCAATATTAGATACTACCAATTTTTTAATATTTACAATCAGATTAGTAGAACGATGTTTTAATTTTCATTTCTTTGCTTATTTGTGAGACTAACGTGATGCTTCCTCTAACATATATTACCATCTTCTACACATTAGGTCTGTTTAAGGACTGACTACTCTGTTCATCTATATTCGTTATCTGTCATGAAAGTTCTTCAAACAAATTTTGATATCTGATAGCAAGAATCCACCATTGCTTTAAAAATTCTCACTTGTCCATTTTTTCCGATGAATTCTACAATCCCATTGGTGTTTTTTGTTGAAATTACAACCAGCCTAAGATATTAATTTGACAAAATTAACTACTCTACAGTATTTAGTCTACTCAGGTTCTATCCAGAGAAAAGGATATCTTTCTCTATTTAACAAATTTTCCTTAATAACTTGTAGGAAAGTTCTATTGTCTTTTTTAAAAAAAAACATGAATTCTTCATATTTACTGCTAGGGCTTTTCCAAAATTTTTTTTTAGGTTTTATTATTTATTTATTGTTATTTATTTATTATTAATAAAAATCTTCTTTTCCATTACACTGTATGTGTTCACATGTATTATTTTTGGTATATGGAAAAATTATTTTTAAAAATCTGGCTAGTTAAACTACGTATCTTTGTTAATTCTAAGAATTTTAAAATTGATTTTCTTAAGTTACCTGGTTTTATAATTCTCACATCTAGAAGTAATGAATATTCTAGCCCTTTTTTTCCTGATTATATTTCTTTTCCAAGCCTTTCTTACTGGTCAAAATTTCTAAAAAGATTAAACAATAACAGGAACCAAGATATATTTTGTAACGTTACTCATACTAGGGAAAAATTAATAGTTTAGAAAGGATTGCTAGCCAATTAAAGAAATATTATACTGAGTCTATTTTCTATATTTTCTGTAAGATTTGAAAAATTTTCCACACACTAGCTTCTGGCTCTGTATATTTAAATTTTTGTTTCTCCTCTACCCATATATCCCTGGCACTGAGCACTTTAGGTCACAGTTGTATCTCACTATGACCTCAGGCCCCGCCTGTTTGCCTCAGGACACCAGGTGAGTGGGCAGGCACAGTGGGTGTGAGAGTATTTCTGGAAGCCACTCCTTCCCCAGGACAGCCAACAGTACCCTAACTTTACTTCAAAGTGGCTGAGAACCACAAACACATATCATTTTTTTCAGCCCAAACTAAACGTATCTCCAGCCCAACCTCCCCTCAGCCCAGTCACCACACTATGCTATGGCTACTCCACTGCCACTCACCAGGCGAGGAAGGGTGAAGGAGAGTAATCAGGGTGGACGAAAAGAGTAGCTTAACTGATAATTGCTAAAATCTCTTTCTGCAAAATTTACCAGCTTGCAAAGGCTGTGCCCTGCCCAAGGTGCTGGACCTGAGGCACCGTGCACAGCATGGGCGCCATGGAGGTGTGTACTTAATTATATTACCACAGTTTTCTGGCACATGGCAACGAAGCGCCTCGTTCTGACTGGCGCAGGTCTGAAGGTTTTCTGACTGTAGGAAATAGACTTGAGGAGGGGCAGTTGTGTGTTTCTTTCTTTTTATTTTTTTATTTTTTTGAGACAGAGTCTCGCTCTGTTGCTCCGGCTAGAGTGCCTTGGCGTCAGCCTAGCTCACAGCAACCTCAAACTCCTGGGCTCAGGCGATCCTCCTGCCTCAGCCTCCCAAGTAGCTGGGACTACAGGCATGTGCCACCATG
>CAUYRT010055580.1:0-33890 GCA_963574885.1 Lepilemur ruficaudatus | reverse complement strand
GTCCGCCTCGGCCTCCCAGAGTGCTAGGATTACAGGCGTGAGCCACTGCGCCCGGCCAAGATGTGATTTTTCTATACATTATAGAATAGTACGCAGTGAGTTAAAAAGATTGATGTCTGGCTGGGCTTGATGACTCACGCCTGTAATCCTAGCACTCTGAGAGGCCGAGGCGGGAGGATCTCTTGAGGTCAGGAGTTCAACACCAGCCTGAACAAGAGTGAGACTTCGTCTCTACTAAAAATAAAAACAATTAGCTGGGCGTGGTGGCTTGTGCCTGTAGCCCCAGCTACTCGGGAGGCTGAGGCAGAAGGATCATTTGAGCCCAGGAGTTTGAGGTTGCTGTGAGCTAGGCTGACACGACAGCACTCTAGCCCAGGCGACAGAGAGAGACTTCGTCTCAAAAAAAAAAAACCAAATTCATGTTTAAAACAGATGTTCAAAAGTGTTCAAAAGACATTAGAGTAATGTTTTAAAATACTAGAAAATGCTATTTAAATCAAATAAATTAACTGGGATAAAAATAACTTACCTGATCTCAAGCATACAATAAAAGCGAATAAATATATACACAGAACAGACAAGGAAAAACTGGAGAACAATATTAACAGGGAAAATGAAGAGTCATTAGCAGAAAGAATGCTTGACTCCCTGCCCTTTGTTGATTCAAGTTAACCACATTTGTCACCTTTCGACCAGAACAAGGTAGATTCTTTCTCAGTGATTCACAAATTGACCAGAAACCCCTAGACTCATTAGAACTTCACTTCTTCTAGAGGTGGAGGGTTGTCCCATGATGTAAAACTAAAATCATTAAATCTATTTAGTTCAGGAGGAGGAGAAAGGCCCAGAGGAAATATGCTTTCTATTTATGAAATCATAAAGTGTAGGTAAATATAGCCCTGTTCATTTATCAAAACGCGAGACAAATAAAAGTTACTTTAACTCTGTCAATATTTATCAGGTACCTCCTGCAAACAAAGATGAATAATGAGACACAGTCTTTGCCCTGGAGGAGCTCAGCGTCTAATGGTGTAGGAAAGAGTAACTATTAATATATTCGACTAACTACAATCTGGGAAGGGCTACAGTGGAACAAAAGGCCAGGGAAGCCCAGGGAGGGGAGCAATTTGGATTTGAGGGGTCAGGGAAGGGTTCACATGGGAGGTGACCTTTGCTCTAAGCCTTCAAGCGTGAGTGCAGTTTTGGCAACTGGTGGGTTGAAAGGTCAAATGCCAAGGAAGGATGATGGCAGTGGGTGTAGCTGATCACCTTTAGGACTCTGTTGGTGGCTCAAAGGGTCCATGTGGACCACAGAGCAAGTGTGTAGAGGCTGGCCTCAAAGCTTCCTTATAAGCCCTGAGCACTTTCATAATCCCTCGGCTGTTCAAGTTGGCAACTTCTCGAGAAGTTGAGGGTATGACATGGAAGAAGATCTCAATAGCCCAAATCTAAGCAGCAGATATTTAAGAGAGATGTCATACTAAAAAGCCAACTACAGAAGTACAAGTGAGGGGGCCAGACTTAAAAACAGGCCATTTAAAATGCTCCGATTGCCCACAAGTGCAATAAGCCTGAACCGCGTGATGGACAAACCCGCTAACAATCCACCTGACCTTGCATTTGTAAAGGACCGGACGCGGAATGCAAGACTTCTGATAACTGAGCAAACCGGAAGTGCCAAATATGTGACGAGAGCTGCGCTGATTCTCGCCCTCGGCGAGCTCCCACCCTGCTGCGGGACACACCCCGCACACCATCTCGCCCAGGACAGCACCGGCTGACTTCAGCACCAGGTCCGGTTCGAGGCTGTCAGAAGGAACCCTGGCCACAGCCTGAGCCCTGCACTCTGGACCCTGTGGTTTCCTTTCCAAGCTCTGATCTACCCCAGCGCTGCTCAGGGCTCTTCGACTCTTCCCCTATACCCCACTGTCCACATAGGACCTTTAACCCAAAATCTAGTACGTAGCTCATTGAGTAGAAAGTACCTTCTGGAACTTAAAAATCAACCAACCAATTCCTCCCCCTCCCCGCCCCCCCCAAAACCCCCTTACAACAGCATAACCTTCCCAAACCCAGACTCGAACATGTTTCTTTTCTCTTTCTCTCTTTGAGGAAGTAGGGCTGTGCGGTTCTCCCTGTCTCCTGGCCTCTTGTGCGCAGTTTCTGAACCTGCTCTGAGCAATGATTGGATGCTTCCTCTTTGTCCCTGGAAAAACTTGCCTTGACCCAGACAATCTGCTGGCAACGTTGTTTCTTGCCAGTGTTACAGCCATGTCATTACCCAGACAGAAACTTTGCTGCAAGTGACCTTGAAGGTTATCGAAGCTGCCCGCCTTCTAAAAGAGGCCCGGCAGAGGGTGTCTGGACTGGGGCTGGGGTAATGACATCCTGGAGAAGGAACAAGATCCAAGCCACCAATCAGTCTTGCATTTTGAAGAGCTTGATGTGGTGGCTGGTTTGTGTTGTCCTTGACTCAACAGCAACAGCCAGGTCTCCAGGTTTGGCCACGGTGCAGAGGCTGAGGTGCTCTCTGCTGCCTCCCAGTGGATGTATTGAGAAATGTCTGGCAGGATGTTTAACCAGAGGTTCTCACCGTGGTCCCCTGAGCAGTAGCATCAAATTCTTGGCTGTCCTGGAAAGTCTGGGAGTGGAGTCAACAGTCTACGTTGTAACAAGCCCTCAAGGTTATTCTGATGCACATTCACATTTGAGAAGCCCTGTTTTAGACTAGGTAGTAATTTGTATCCTGGGATGCATGAAACAGATCATCAGAGATTTCTCAGTTGTGAGAAGCTGGTTCTAATTGATGGTCAAGGATCAAACTAAATTTCACCAGCTATTTTAAAAAAATCATTCATCTCCTTCTCAGAAATGACAGGAAGGCATCAAACCCCCCTCCTCTGCTTTTTACCCAGAATCTCCTGCTTATAAACACCGAGTGCTTTACTGTTGCTGAGAGCGGTATTTAAGATCCTCCAAAAATACGGCCCTAAAGCTATTTTCCAGTCTCGCCACCAATCATTCTTAATTTATCCTGGATGCTTTATTTTTTTCTTTTCTGTTGAGATACAATCTCACTCTGTCACCCAAGCTAGAGTGCAGTGGCATCATCATAGCTCACTACAACCTCAATCTCCTGGGCTCAAGTGATCCTCCTGCCTCAGCCTCCCAAGTAGCTGAGACTACAAGAGTGCACCACCACACCTAGTGCACTATTTCTATTTTCTGTAGCATTGGGAAGGTCTCACTATGTTGCTCGGGCTGGTCTTGAACTCCTGGCCTCAAGCGATCCTCCTGCCTCAGCCTCCCAAAGTGTTAGGATTACAGGTGTGAGCCATGGTGCCTGGCCTATCCTAGATTCTAATGCAACTGGCTGGTTCTCTGAGTCCAGCTTTTATCCCTGTGTTCACTCTGTCCTTTCCACTAAAGATGCACCTATCTAAAAAATCAAAATTTCAAAATAAAAAGTTCCAAAATATTGCACCAATTTTAAGGCCCTCTCAAATACCATTGCCTCCAGGAAGCCTTCCCTGATTGCCTCAGCCAACGACAACCTTTCCCATCATGAACTACCATCACACTTCATCTGTGTACTTCTTTTCAAGTGCTTTAGATTCTACCCCTTGTTTTTTAATTCTTAGTGTATATTCCTGATCCCTTTGAGTCCAGGGACTGAGCCTGTCTCATCTCAGCATAAGCCACTGCACAGCAGTGCAAGCTAATGCTCTTTGAAAGGTATAAATGAACAACTCTGGTCTCACAAAATAGCAGCTAACAATACGTATTGGAATTAAAATCACTGCAGTGCAAACATTGGGACAAAGGATCTGACATAAAGGTAACAGGCGCACCAGATAACCTGGGCCACACTGGGAAGACAAACCTTGGTCTTGTCCAAAGTCCCCTTTGGAACTTCCACACTGATGGGTGGGGCCTGGGATCACAGGACCCACTAATCCACTGTGCCACATCTGGCCCAGAAGTGGCCAACAGCTCCCTCTGCTGGCCACTGCAGCTGTTGCAGCAGAACCTTACAGGTAGCCCTGTTTAGCCTTCCATCCCACAGCCCATTAGCCCCTTCAAGAGCCCACCTGAGAACCCAGGAGCCCTCCGAAAACTCCACCCCTGAGGTGCCCCCAAGACCTGGTTAGGAATGCTGCCTCCCACAGACCCTGAGCCTTTGGTCTAAATCTCCTGTTGTCATCTCAGGAATATAGAGTTGACCCTGCAGTATCTCTCCTCCCAAGCCACTTCCCCGCTGGTCCCCATCCTCACTGCCCTCCGCAGTAGGAGTCCATATGTTTATGGTGTCGACCACTGTGGCCTTGTTAGGGAAGAAGGACACACTAGGTCTGACACTGGAGCTGGCGCAGAGGGTGCCATTTAAATAGCACCTGAAACACAGTGGGAAGTCAGAGTACGGACTCCAGAAAAATGTAGAAGCCGATGACCACCAAACCAGGCAGCAAGATTTATTGAAGCCTGTAAGGGCACATGGAAAAGGACAACCCACCAAGTAGTCTGGGGCTCACAGTGACAGCCTGAGGCTCATCATACACAGTCCGAGGCATGCCCAGGCACAAGGATTTGTACAGTCCCAAATTAGGACATCCCAACTCAGCCAGACCCCAGCCCTGACCCTATCTGGGTCCACCCTCCTTATAATGCAGTTCAGTCATTGTGGCATTAGTCAAGATTGTCCTTGGGGGTCTCACCACTCCCCAGTGTAGCTATAAAGGTACTGACTTCCTTTAAAGGATGTTTTTAAAAAAACAATGTTCACTCCTAATTCCATTCCCAGTAATATTTTAGTGTCTTGGTGGAATCTGAGTGCCCTACACTATAGCTCCCAGCTGGGCCTGCACCCGGCTCCACGCCACAGCGTCACTCTGCGAGCCTTCCCAAGACCCACAATCCCCACAGTCTGAATTCCACCTATGTTCACCTTCAATTTCTAACTGTAGAGGTGGATTTTTTGTTTATAAAAATTTCTGGGTGTTTGGTCTTCTGTGGCTTGGTTTTTCTTCAATGTCTTCAAACAGTTGTTTTAAAAAACTTTTTTGTCCACCTTTTACAGTTGTTCTCAGTGTGAGCATTTAGTTTGATGCTGGCTACCATACCATACCTGAAACAGAACTCAAATCCTTTTTGAAAGTGGATAGCATGTAAAGCAATCAGTATTTTAAAAACCCGACATTCAGGCCAGACATGGTGGCTCATGCCTGTAGTCTCAGCACTTCGGGAGGCTGAGGTAGGAGGATCACTTGAGCCCGGGAGTTTGAGGTTGCAGAGAGCTATGATTGCGCCACTGCACTCCAGCCTGGAAGATGAGTGAGACCCTGTCTAAAAAACAAAACAAAACAAAAATTCCCTCAATATTCAGCACTTAATTTACCAAGAGAGTTACCATCCAAAAATAAAACAAAATGAAACGACTAAATAGCTACATCAACATAAACAGGTTTCAAAAAACAATTTAGAATGTAAAAAGTTAGAGTACTATATACAAGGTGCTAAGACATATATAAAATTTTAAAAAACACAGAACAATACTATTTAATGTTCACGGGTACTTCTGTGTAAAAATATTAAAAACTGAAGAACACACCAAATTTGAAAATAGTGGTTGCCTTTGGGAAGTGAAAAGGAAAAGAGGCAGGGAGTGAGGGACAACTTTCTCTGTAATGTTTGATTTCTTTTATTTAAAAATGTAAAGCAGGCTGGGCGTGGTGGCTCACGCCTGTAATCCTAGCACTCTGGGAGGCCGAGGCAGGAGGATCGCTCTAGGTCAGGAGTTCGAAACCAGCCTGAGCAAGAGTGAGACCCCGTCTCTACTAAAAAAGAATAGAAAGAAATTAGCTGGACAACTAAAAATATATAGAAAAAATTAGGCCGTAATGGTGATGCATACGTGTAGTCCCAGCTACTCAGGAGGCTGAGGCAGGAGGATGGCTTGAGCCCAGGAGTGTGAGGTTGCTGTGAGCTAGGCTGACGCCACGGCACTCTAGCCCAGGCAACAGAGTGAGACTCTGTCTCAGAAAAAAAAAAAAAAAGTAAAGCAGGTATGGGTATGAACAGTTCTTCAACAAACCAAACCAAAAGTCCTCACTTGGAAATTTTCAGAGCTCAGATGTCACGCTTTGTTACCTTGTCTGTTTCTGTCTTCCTCGTGCTTGGTGCTCCCTAAATGTCCACGTTACTGATGTTGGCAGCAAAGTCACGGGAACTAAGCCCATAGTGGCCTCTTAACATCTGGGAAGCAAGCTCTGGATATAGGCTGGCACTTCTCAGCAAAGCACACGCCCACATGACGACCGGCCTGCACCCCTCTGGCTCTCACAGGGGATGGCCAACCCTGGTCATCTTGGGCACACCCAACCTGGGAAGGCCACAGGACATTAGTAAACCCGGAGGCATACTGCACCTTGATTTTAGAATCCAGCAGCAAGGATACACAGACAAAAGAAAAAAAATTGCCATGAAGGGGAAGCGGTAGTAGAGTGAGTTTTCAATTTCCTCTAATACTCTGTTTCAGAAAATGAGCCTGGTTTAGGAAGCCATCCACGTGCAAGTCAGGAATGAGCACCACCCAGGAGGGCGGGAGCTTTGGATGATACCTAGGCCAGAGGAGGAGGCTGCAGGCAGGCTGGATGGAGGCCAGTTGTTTTCCAGTTCTTCATTATCTAAACGCCAGGAGACGTCTCCCCGGGGGGAGCAGACAGGCCTTGGAGGAGCCAGAAGCCCTAGAGGGAGATCCTTGTCTGGCTCTGCAGAGAGCCCCCCCCCCCATCTCCCAAGAGCCCTAGGATTCAGGCCCAGCAATAGCAGGGACCATGGCAGGCAAGGCGGCACCAGCCACTAAACCAAAGAGCTGGACTGGCAGGCTTATCAGCGGCCCTTTCAAAGGCAGGAGGGCATTTGACTGGAGGCACCTGGTTTATCTTAATCTCTGAACCCTTTCCTGGAAGACAAGCCAGTCCTGGAAGGGCCAAAAGGCCCAAAGGTGGCTGGAAGAAGTGAGCGGGGCTGGCAGCAAGCCACAGGCAGGAGGGGGTTTGGCAGAGAGGAGACACAGTCATCTGCCTTCCCTCGGAGCAGGCCTTGGGCTCCAAGCACAGACTTGCCATCCAGAGGCCTGGCCTTTGTGCCTAGTGTCCTCAGCTAGGAAACTCAGCAGTGACTCTTTTGGAGGGGCAGCAGGGTGAGAATGGCCAAGGTAAGGTACAAGGACACTCTGGGATGGTTAGAGCAGCAGACCTGGGACCTTGTCCCAACCCCACTATTTACTGGTTGGGTGACCTTGGGCAAGTTACTGATCTTTCTGCATATTCCACAACATGTGAAGGGGGAAACACCACCCACCTCACAGGGTGCAGACTAAATCAAAGTGCAGAGACTCCTGGCCCACAAAGTTTGCCCAATTGCAGCTGCTACCCTATTAAGGATCTTAAGTGTTAATAAATTCCCACTGTACCAAAATACTACTGGGCCCACCCCCAGGGTAAAGTTGATTAGTCTTTGTACAGTCCTGTCTGTATGTGTGGGGGCGACTATCCACCCCTCCCGACCCCCCCCCCCACGCAACCCCACCACACTGTGCTTCCACAGGGGAGTCCCTGGAATGGCTGGGAACGGCGTCCCCTTCCTTCGAGATGAGCACAGCCCTGAGTCCTGGAACTGGCTGTGTCCCGCGGGATTCCTCCCTCCCCGGACACTCACAGGGAGCCAGAGCCCACTGCCGCTGGGAGCACTGCCCCAGCTCAGCAGAGACCATGCTGACACCCCCAGGAAGGCAGCTGCCGGGGCTTCCAGACTCTAGCCCAGCATCCAGACTCGGGTGAGACATTTATGACCTCAGTGGATCGTGTTCTTCTGCTGGGGACAATCTGCTGATTTCAGGTTGTAAGTGCAGTTTTGAAGGTAAGACTGATGTAAAATGTGACTACACAATGCAGATTATTATTGGGATACACTGTTATAGAAGAAGGTTTGTTTTCATCACAAAGCAGTCGGGGTTTGGGAGGAAAAATGTTCGCCAAGAACCACCCAAACTCTTGCTGAGAGACTGGCTGCTGTTGCCCAAAGATCACCTTTGTGAGACAGTGGGGAGGCCCAATGACCACCCAGAGCAGCCACTCCACCCCGATCAGGCTCAGAGAAATCAAGTTAGCACCAAAGAGAAAATGAGAGATCCAAAGATCAGAGCAGCAGCAAACGGCACCAAAGACAGCGAGGCTAGAACAGCTAAAACTCTGTGACTAGCCACATCCCTGAAATCTGTGGCTTCTAAGGTTCACTTTGATTTCCACCTGCCTCTGACCACAGTGCTCAGGAAGAAAGCCACCATTGACCCGGTGAACTGCAATCAAGAGGCCTCAGAATCCCCTAACACAGGGATCAAATTAAAGACCTTTGTCCTCCAGGGCGTGTGAGGTTGGCGAGAAGCAGCGGAGTGTGAACTCCAGAGCCAGACCCGGCTCCAGTCCCAGTCCCCCAGTTCTGCCATGTGCCCCTGCAAGGCTGGTAACCTCCCCCTGCCTGGGTCACCTCACTTGTCACCATACGACCTGCTCAGGAGGTGGTTGTAAGGATCAGGTGACCCAGTACATATAAAGACGGTACCTGGTACATGGCAAGTAAGTGCTCAACACAACTGTTAGCTGTTGGATCCTTCGTGGATGGTCTCAGGGAAATCACGAGGGAAAACAGACCCATTTGGTGTGGCATGAATACATGAAGGACTTAATATATCTATTTCCACTGAGTTTAAAAACCACTTTGTAACCATACTGTAAACTCCTAAAGGTCCCAGACTGCGGCCAAAACCTGTTGGCTACAGCACCTGGCCCAGGCTGGCAGGTGCCACTCGTGGGCTGGCTACTTACTCCACGTGTGACCGACAACAAAATGCCCCACTTCCCCAAGTCTCAGCTTCCTTAATGGTCAAAAAGGCCGAAGTTTCTGCCTTTCTCCTAAAACCGTTTTAACTGTGTTGACCCAGCAAACCTCTGGAATCACACTTCCCATCCCCGAGGAGGAGTTGACATCCATTGTGAGACCAAGCGAGATTTTGCACAATGATGTCTTTCTGAACTGCACGGGCACCTTCTCTGCCTTGATAACCCAGCCAGCGGCACACACTCCAGCTGTGCCTTGTCGATGGAATCTTGGGTGGGCCTCCGTCATGCATGTGAAAGTCGGGGATGCTCTCTAGAGCGGTGTATCTGACGGCTGAGAGCAGGGCCCGGCACGCTGATCCCTCTGCAAAGAATGGAATTTCTGTATTTGGGGCTTAACAGCCCCTGATAGGAACTTGTTATGGAGCCAGAGCCGTTTCTATCATTTGCAAGTTTAGAAGAGAAAACTTTCTGGCTAATGAGAGTCTTTCAACAAAGACAGGCTCTCCTGTAACTCTCCACAAGTTCAAAGAAGGAATGCCGGGAATGTGGAGGAAAAGCCGCAGGCCTGGGCCGGCTTCTTCCCTGGGCCTCCCTCACATTCCTCAGCGGCCAGCAGGGAAGGTCGCCTCTCAGCAGCTCCTATTCCCAAGAGAGCCCTGGCACAGAGGCAAAATAAAGAGGCCTAAATACAGTTTCAAAGCAAATGATATTAAAAATAGTGACTTGTACTACAAATTATTAAATTATGCCTCAATATACCCGACTTTAAGAAAAAAGCAATTTATGCAAAGACTTTCAGGATTAAGATTAGAAAACCTCACTTACATTTGGGATGCACCTTCTGGTTAGACTAGGGGCAGTCGATGGCCGCAGGACAGCGGGATGGAGGGGATGTTTACATCAGCCCAGACAAGGCTCTGGCCGGGAAATAGCTGTCAGCCCCAGCCGCTCCGCCAAGGGCTCATGCGCAGGCGGACAGCGTGGCAGGGACCCAGAGGAACAGCAGGAAACACTGGAGGCACGAGGAGAGGAGGGCACCCAACAGGTGCTGGGCAGCCTTTAAGTGCCACACAGAGCAGGGAGTTACGGACAGATGCCCAGACCTCCATCTACTGGACCCCACCAGCGTGGCCATTGGTCCCTGAGGGAACCCGGGGCCATTACACAGCAGGCTCCAGAGGGCAGGGCGAAAGACAGACCTGCGGACAAACAGAACGATCACAGTGTGTCCCTTCCCTGGAGAAGTTGTTTCCTACAGATGGCGACCATGGTGCCTGCTGTCGGCTTGCTGTGAGACCGAGAGAGACTGCGTGCCACTGGAATTTAGGAAGGACAGGCAAACAGGTGCCTGTTGATTCTGTCATTAGCACTGAACATGCTTCTTTTACCATTTTCCCCAATGGGCGGTTTGGGTTTCTCAGAAAATCATAAGTACCCAGGACCATTCACCCTCCATAGTCACCGACCGCTTCACACCCTGCCATTTGAGAAACTGTCCCCAGGCCTGGAACGCCAGCCACCAAGTTCCACTTCCTCCAGAAGCTCCCAGCCACTCACCTGCGCAGTTTCTTGGAGGACACAGAGTCAAGCTCTGGAGAAAACAAGGAAGCCAAAATAATGGAAGAGTCGAGATTCTCTCTGGGTGACAGAGTTTATTGAAAGTAATCTTGCTGTATCCCGGAATTCACTCACATGGAGGTAGCTGAAACCATACTCAAAAGCAGAAACCCAACAGAATCAAGCCAACTGGCATTGCAGAATGATACTCAGAAGCAGGGGAAAAAATTATAAAAGATAGATGATGATTGTCTTCTCAGCATTGCATTTGGCCACATATGAGTTTGTACATAAAATAATTTTTTTCTTTTTAAACTAGCTAAAGAAAACACTCTTGAGCAGGGTTAGTTCTTAAAGCAATAAACACGAAAAAAATGTACATATATTAATAATAAAATCAAAGAAGGATATCATGTTAGATGTGGAAAGGACCTCGGGCCCTTATCCTCACCTCGTCCCAGGTGACCCCCGAGTGTGAACGAGTGCCCTGTCAAGGTCACCAGTGAGGGCATACCAGTGAGGGGATACCAGTGGGAACTGAAAACCCCTCTCTCAACTTCCAGGCCAGTGTCCTTCCCGCCTGCCACATTGCACGATCCAGCTTGCTGCCAGCTCCATTGCAGTGCAGGATAGCACAATTGACAGAATTTATAACAGCCTATTTTTACGATGATGACACAAGTGTTTTGAATGGTGACCTCTCTTCTTTTTGCCCGGATGGTTCTGCTTCCTGTAGCCAGCCTCACGGCTACCAGAATTGGTCGGAATGGGGGGCAGCTGCCTTCTCACCCAGCAGACACTCATCCCAAAGGTCCTGGACCTGTAGTGTCTCACATGTCTGGTTAGGGGCGGGGCACAGGCATTTCTAGGCAGGGTTATTGGCAAATATATGATGACAGTGGGAGCCGCAGGCAAATAAAGAACATATTGGGGGAGGGGGTCAAAGAATCTCTGTGAGTTCCAGTGAGCCAGACTTATCGTGTCCCCAAGAGGACAGAGGGGCTCCAGAGCTGGGCACAGAAGTGCTCAGCCCGTGTCACTGTCTGATTGTTGTCTATCGCCCCCTTCCCCAGACGCAGCTCCAGGACAGGGGGCGTTTTTACCTATTTTATTCACTGCCATATTCCCAGTGCCTGACACATCATAGGTGCCAAAAAATGTTTGCTAAATGAATGAATGGCTACAGGGAGGAATCTCTCCACACCTCCGATGAGTAAGCAGAGACAAGAATCACCCTCAGCTGTGGGCAGGGTGACCCTGGCAGAGGTGGAAGAGGGCTTGGCTCTCCGGCTCCAGACGCCCACCCTTAAACTGGGCTGACCTCTCTGAATCCTGCGGGTGGGCTCTGTGACACAGGGTAGGTGGGACCCCATGGCAACTGTCATGGAGTTCTCTGGTCCACAGACCTCCCATCTATTGGGATGCTTGGGGACACTGTGACACAGCTGAAAACTGCCATCTCTGCCCCATACATAGAACCAACCCACAGGGTCCTCTCCCTGGCCATTTCCCTGCTGAGCTGTCTGCCCCCTACCCTGACCTATGGAGGCCCAGCTGTGACTGGACCTGGTCTGTGGCCATGCCCGGGGACTGTCCTGGTGCAAGGTGACATACGAAGGCCAGGAGGAAGTGCCAGGGTGCCCTGCACCTTCCCAATGCCACAGTCCCTGTGATTCCACCCCAGCTTCCTGGCCTTGCCCCCAGACCACAACCCTTTCCCAGTCACATTGATGCTGCTGGAGATGTCCCTTCGTCCCAGGAAGCTGGCACAAACCTCTGCATGGACACACCTTTGCCTGACATCTGTTTCTTTCCCTCCCTTCCTTGACATAAACCTGAGATGCCGCTAAACCCACCTCTTGCCTTCACATCCCCCCAGCTTTCAAGAACTTCTCTGGCTTCCTTCTCACGCCCGGCCCCACACCCACACCTGCCTGCCTGTCCCCTTTCTCATCTCCCTTCCCCCGTGACCTGACCCATGACCCTCATCCCCCACACCCTCCTAGTCCCCCCCCACCCCACCACCACCTCACCAGGGGCCCCAGGGATACAGCTGGGAGGCCCACTACGGGAGGACAGGGCCAGCAAGACATGACAAGAGGGCCTTGTCCTTCCAGAAACCACAGCATTGGATAAAAACCTTCCTGACAAGTCTCCCCACCCCACTGTGTAAAGGAACTGCAATTGGCGACTGGGAATTGGTCTCAGCATCGTTCAGAAGTTATAATAAAATTCTAGATAAAATAAGCAACCAAGGCCACAGCTACGGCCCACAGACACGAGTGACCTTCTGACTTTCTCTCCCTCTGCCAGCGAGTCGTTTGCCCGACCATCTGAACTTCTGCCCCCAGCGTTAACCGTCCACTATCACTACAATTCCTTCTCTCCCACCCTGGTTTCCAAAGTGATCTTTACTCTGGTCTCTCTCTCTCACCTCTGCTCCTTAATACTTAAAATCTAGTAGCTTCATATTTTAAAAAAGAATACTCGATACAGACGCGTGAACTTTACAAACAAGCCGCCCCGCGAAGCCTCTCTAACACTGCAAACGAACAGCAGCCGCCCGTGAGAGGGGCCGGTTTAAAATACATACAACCTCTGCACCGCTTCCTCCCCTGCAGCGGCTGCTCAATGACAAGGAGCCTTTTGGACCATTTTTCTTGGCAGGAGGCGGGAGGGGGAGCAGTAGAAGCAATGCAGACGTTGACAGCAGACAGCGGCGCATAACCAAAGCATGTTTTCCAGAACACCCCAACAGGCAGCGGCCCCCACTGCTCAGGCATCCGACCATTTTAAACTGCAGCAGCTCCCTGAGCCCCGCTGAGACACCCCGGGAGGAACGTGGCGTCCAGGAACCAGGAAGCCATGTGAACAGGTGGTGATGGGTCTCTGCAGTCGGACGCTCCCTTCCCTGCTTCCTGCCCTGGGCGGCTGCGGAGCTCCTGCCAGGAATGACGGCCACTTAGATGATCCTGGAAGTAGTCTCAGATCTGGCTGATGGCGGCGCTGTCCTTGGGGAAGGTGTAGCTCAGCGGTGCCTCATAGAGGCTCCCCCCGTCTGTGCTGAGGTCGTCATCGTCGTCCATGTCATCCAGCACCTTGCTGGGCAGCTTCTTAAGTCTGCGGAGACAACAAGGGGTGTGTTTTGGCCCTGGGCTGGGGCTCATCCCTGGTTTGCAGATGAAGGAAGAGTCTGTCCCTCTGCCCCACCAAGTGGCACATAAGCACATGAACTTGACAGGTGGCACCCCATGGTTCCTTCAGCCACAGGGAGCCAACTGCCCCCTTCAGCACAGGCAGCTGATGTGGTCAGTGTGGGCTGGGCCAGGACAGGATCAGGATTACTGACTTCCTCTTTTGCTCAAGCTCCTTATGGCTCAGTAGGCTGCTGTTTTTGATTGTGCCAATTTAAAATTTTGATATCTTGCTTACCATGGACTGTATGCATTCATATTTTTTGAAATGTTGCATTAAAATGTTATCCATCTAGATTACTGAGATTTTTGGTGTCCCTTAAATGTTGCACCCTAATGCTGATTTGTGGGCCAGTTTTCCCGTAGACAGGCCTGTTTTACAGGATTCTCAATGGGCTGAAGTCCCAGGTCACAGCCGGATGTCAAGAAAGGCTCAGCTCTCCGGGCATGAGCCGAATCTCACCCCCTCGCCTCAATGCCCCAGGCAGTGGCCCTGGGCAGACAGCAACCCACGCAGCCCCTCACCCAATCCTTAGGACCACAGCAGAGGAACTCGGGAGAGCTGCGGTCTCCTGAAACCAGGCTTGGGATATCCTAGTTCTCATGGGGACACAAACCAAAGCCACATCTTATTTCTCCTTAAGTCAGACAAAAAGCAGGCTGATCCGGGAATTGCCCCACCATGGTGGTGTGATATAGTCTTACCTGGTCTGAGCCTCAATTTCCCCTTATCGTTAATAGGGATCACACCAGCCCAGGACACAGCCACCTTCATCTCATTTCGGGGATGAGATGACCCCGAAAGCAACAATAGGAGCTAGCTTGGGACAACAGGAGTGAGCATGCTCTGAAAGCATCCAGCACGGCTCAGATGTCGCGGTTATGCGCCCCTCCAGGAACGCTGCGTGTGCTCACCGCAAGTCCTTCTTCATGGAGTTGAGCTGCCCCTGCAGGTGCTCGTTCACATCCATCTGCTCCTCCAGCTCCCTCTGCAGCTTCTTCTTAGAACTTTCCAGTCTGTCAATTTCCTCCTCGGCCTCCTCCACCTGCCGCTTCATCGCTTTCAGGCGCAAGCTCAGCTGCATGGGGAGGGAGGACACCTGTGAGTGCTGGTCGCCGGCTCCGCCCGGCCAGAGGAGGAATAGCCGGGCATGGAGCTGCCCCCAGGCCAGCCCCCTCGTCCCCAGGCAACCGAGACAGGGGCAACCAGGCAACCATGCCCAGGTGACTGTCTAAAGGCCTAATTATTCAGGGTTTAAAGTTTGCTGAAGTCCCCTACTTAGGTAGGCTAGAAAGCCCCAATTCTACAATTTAACAGGTAAGTAGAAAGGGAGGAATCGGCCTCCCTGACCCCACTGCCTGCCAGGGATGCCTGGCCCCCCACCTTGCATCCCATGAGACACACACTGTCATCCGGGAACACGCAGGGAAGCCCCACCTGGTCCTTCTGATCCGTCAGTGACAGGTGCTCATCGTCCACCTGCATCACCAGCTCCTTCACTTTCCGCTCCAGCCGCCGGTTGTTGAGCTGCAGGTTGGCCCGGTCCCTGGAAGGCGGGGGAGGCAGAAGCGAGGACCCTCTCATCCCCAGCCTGCGAGGACCCAGCCCAGCTGTGGAGGAGGGGATGCTCCAGCCAGGGCTGCCCGGCCAGCTCGCGGCTCAGGGCCAGAGAAACACAAATGTGCAGGAGCACAGGGGCTCCGAGAGTAGGACTGACTTGCTCAGGGCTGCAGAGCCAGCGAGGGACCGAGCCAGGACTAGAACCACCCTGAGTCTACTCCAGGCTGCTCTGGTCCAACTCCCTAAAAGTCCTACTAAAAAAATAGATAATGCGAAGTGTTACATGCACACGCACCACACCCCTCCTAGGAAGGTAAGGGGCCATGATGGTCTAGTTCAACCTGGTGCTGGCCCGCAGAGTTAGCTGCAGAGAATCAAGTGTTGGAAAGGAGTGTGGTCACCTGACTCCACACCCCTCTTCCTCACTGTGGGGGGACCTGCCCCTCCTCCGACAGCAGCCAATCGGCCTCTGCTTAAATACACCTGGTCCCCAGGCAGAGTCAGCCTGTCCTATTTAGGGGCTGGGAAACGAGCAGCAGGTCGAGTGGAAAAGCTATGGGCTGAGGAGTAGGGGTCCAGTATTCATCCAGGCTCAAGTCACTTATTTTGATGGGTCTTGGTTTTCTCATCTGTAAAATGGAACCAATAACAGCAAGATTGTGCTTGCTGTGCCTTCCCCACAGGCTTATGAAGGTGAGAAGAGATACGAAATGTGAAAGCATGTTGTAATGTGGTTACCACCACCCTCCGCGGCCTCCGCACTGCAGGCCGCCGGCTCACCTCTCCTCGCTCTCGAGACGGTCCTCTAGCTCTGCGATCCTGGCCTCCATCTGCACCACCAGCCCCTCTTTGCTGGATCTATAGGAACCTTCCAAGTGGACAATGCGGCTCTTTAAGTCCTTATTCTGGAATCAGACAGGGAGACTGTGAGGAGCTGTGTGTCTGCCACGTTCTCTGTGCAGAGCAGTGCAGAAAAGAACACCAGGTGGAGCCAGGTGTCTAGGCGGTGCCTGCGACAAGGCTCTGTCCACACCGGGATGCATGGCCTGGGGACCTGGGGACCCCAGAGACGTTTCCAGGAGAAACCCGTGAACTGAGGTCCTAGCAGGCCAAAAGAAGAGATTCCCTCATAGTCCTGAATGAAAGGTTTGGCATGTCCTAAGACTCTGGAACCTCAAATGGGTTTGGCCTTGTCTTTTTATAGGGGACAGGAGAAATAGGCTCCTTCCCCAATCATATTCAGTGAAGAACTGACGTGAACAGTATGTAAACAAAATAATGGTCCAGTTAAGCTTTCTTAGCCACTCTTTTTCATTCTCTTTACATTAGAATTCAGCTTTCTTTAGGTTCTAGAACACTTGCGATTCCTCCTCTCTGCAGCTGCCAAACTTCCAAGCTGAATTAATGTGACTGGGAGAAACCTCTCTGGAAAAGGCCTTCGCCTCTCCCTCTCAGGTAAGTTACACCCCAGAGCTCTTGGGGAGCCGAGTAAAGGAGGCACCTCCGAGGGGTTCTGGTCCAAAGCCACAGGTGGGGGCTGAGGGGCGGGGAGGGGCTCGAGGGTGGCTGCCCTCACCTGTCGCTCCAAGGAAATCTTGTCGCACTCCAGGTCTTGCCTCGCGGCTCTCTCCTGAAGCAGCTCATTCCTCACCTGCTCCATCTGCAGCAAGAAGAACAAGAGCCCAGAGGTGAGAGGGGCTGTTCCTATATCCTCCGTACGGAAATGGTTCCCAGGAACTGAACTCCAAGCACCAAGTCAACTGCTCTTCGTGAGGGGGGGCCACCAGACAGGGTCTGTAGTACCATTTGTTCCCGGGTACAAGACCAGCTTCTTAGTTCTTTCTTGGTTTCTGGATGATTGTAAAGATAGTGACACAAATAACAACAACAGCCATAGCTAACCCTGCTCTTATAGGTTGAACTGTGTGTCCCCACAAAGAGATCTGCTGACGTCCTAACCCCCTACACTTCCGATGTGACCTTATTTGGAGATAAGGTCTTTACAGAAGTGATCGAGTTAAAATGAGGCCATATGGGCCCTAGGCCCCTATGACTGGTGTTCTTATTTTTAAAAAGGGGGCAATATGGATACAGAAACAGACACACACAGAGGGGAGATCACCATGTGACGAGACACACAGAGAGAACTCCCTGTGAAGATAGGGATGAGCGTGTGTCTATGAGCCCAGGAACACCGAAGATTGCCGGCAAACCCCCTGAAGCCAGGAAGAGGCACGCAAGGATTCCCCTATGGGTGTCAGAGGCAGTAAGGCTCTGCCAGCACTTTGGTTTCAGATTTCTAGCCTCCAGAACGATGAGACAGTAGATTTCTGTAGTTTGAAGACACTCAGTTTGTAGTACTTTGATATGGCAGCTCTAGCAAACTGATACATGTGCTTAGACTCCACAAACACCTATGACATCCCAAAAAACCCCTAAGAAGTAGGTAATATTATCTCTGCTGAGGACTTTAAGGCTCAAAGAAGTTGGCCTGGCACAGTGGCTCACACCTGTAGTCCTAGCACTCTGGGAGGTTGAGGTGGGAGGATCACTTAAGCTCAGTAGTTTGAGACCACCCTGAGCAAGAGGGAGACCCCATCTCTACCAAAAATAGAAAAATTAGCCAGGCGTTGTAGCGCATGCCTGTGGTCCCAGCTACCCAGGAGGCTGAGATAGGAGGATCTCTTGAGCCCAGCAGTTTGAGGTTGCTGTGAGCTACGGTGACACCGTAGCTCACACTCTGTCACTCTAACCTGGGTGACAGAGCAAGACTCTGTCTCAAAAAAAAAAAAGGCTTGGAGAAGTTAATCAACTCCCAGGGTAACTACCCGGGACTGAGGATGTTCTCAGGACATCTCAATGTCAGGACATCTCATCTCACTGGGGCAGTTCCAGATGACCTTCCCAGTTGAGGCGATCCCCAACTTGCCTGGGATCTGCATAACTAGGAACAGGAGAGCTAAGAGCCGCCTGAGCGTCTGACGGCTGCATTACAAGTTCAGACTCCAGAAAGGGCTTCCCAGCGAGGATATCTCGGATATGAGGAGATTTCCCCTTTCTTATGCCAGCAACAGACGCCACAAGAACACTGGGCAGCCCCAGGTGACCTGACAAAGGCTAAGCATTGCTCAGGATTTCTTCTATGCTCCAGACAGGAGCCTGGCAAGCAGTGCGGAGAAGAAATCCCACCGCCTGACTGCAGGCGGCTCCTCTCCCGTCCCAGCGGGCTTGCGCCGGAGCCAGCACTGTCCAGCAGAGGGCGGCCTGAGGAAGCCAGAATAAGTAAGGAACCCAGTAAAATAAAACCATGCTTTCTTTCTTAAAGATGAAAAACAAATTCCAGGGTACCTGGAAACCGGGGCCTGGGGAGCAATTGACACAGACTCTCCTGGCCTGGCCTCAAGTTGAATTTCACCACCTGCATGAGCATCCTGGTTCTCCACTGTTCCCCCTGGAGAGCGAGAACAGGGGTCCTGGGGATAGTTAGAGAAGATACCACCACATTGGGCCGCATGTGCTCCCTGGCTCCTGCGGTCCTGGCTGTGGTGTGTGTGCAGAATGACACGCAGCATGGCCGGCTGGCGGGACAGGCAGGGCCCAGATACGGGGCCACCAGTGCCGGGAGGAAGCTGGGCCTCTGCCTCTAGGTGAGGGGCTACTGTGTGGTCAAAAAAAAAAAAAAATGCTCGAACTTTTGAATTTCTGCCTGGCAGGCTTCTGAGTCATGGTGGTTCAGAATTTTCAGCAGAGGAAATAGCAGCCCAGGGCGTTGCAGAAGCCGCTGGCGGGAGCAGTGCTAGAACCCAGGCCAAGCCTGCCCACTGCCCGCTACTTCACCTGCTCTGTCTCTCTGGAGCAACTAGGCGAAAAGGGTTCAAACAGGCCTAGAGTTCAAACACAGCTGTGACATAAAGGCCACAGAGGGCAGGCCAGTCTCCTCGGGCACCCCCGTGCAGGGAGGGGAAGATAGCCGGCCATGCGCAGGGTGAGCAGGCAGAGCGCGTGGACTCCACCCGCAGCCACTGCCACCCTGCCAGGAGAGCCTTTCCAAATCACATGCTGCAAAGAGGGCACCGAATGATTCCCGTAAGTGTTACACAAGCACAAAGTCCAAGAGTAACGAATGCAGGCTCACAGCCCAGCTCTGAGCATGGCTTTCCGACCAGCCACCACCACCCAGGCAAGGAGGTCATCAGAATGCAGGGCCACGGGACTGGGACGCGCCTCCCAGGGAAGCCGGCCTGTTCACACCCCTGGGGCAGAAGCCAGCACTTTGCTGAGGACGTGGTTAAACTTTTTCACTATGACGGGAAGCAATTATAGGGACAAGCAGCAGCTGCCGGCTCCTCTTGCTGGCTCTGCCATTCACTTGCCCGTGACCTTGTTCATCTCACCTCTGGGATGCAGGCTCCTTGTCCCTGAGCAAGGGACTTGAATGGGACACCTGTCAGGGCCTTCAAGCTGGCCTCTGACACAATGAAGACACATGTTGGTGCCTCCTCTACACTCCAGGGTGCGGTGTGGCACTCCTTCTGTGAAAGCCAGAGGCCCCTGCCTCAATCCCTGGGCAGAGTGGCCACCCCATCTCTCCAGCTGGTAGGGGTTTCCCCTGGGAAAAACACACTCACCAAGGAGAAACAGACGAAAAAGGAAGAGGATCCAGGACTGTGCCCTGGGGAGCCCTGCCTCTGTCAGGGAAGACAGGGAGAAAACCAGGATGCTGACCTATGCCAAAGCCAAGGAGGGCAAGGACTGAGGATGGTCAGGCAGAGGGAGGACTGCAGGGAGGCACCCGGGCTGGGCAAGAGCAAGTTTGCACTGGAAGACTTGGCAGAGCGGGGAACCCACCTCTGGAGCTCTGGGGGCTGGAGGCGAAGGCGTTACAGGGCTGAAGAGGGCGCAGAGGGATGTGCAAGAGAGGCCCTGCCCCCGACAGCAGGTGACAGGAGAAGCCTAGGAAGGGAGTGCGGCCGGGGACAGGGCCACCAGGCAAAGGGATCCATGCTGGTGCCTGAGAGCTGGGAGAAAGGACTTCCCAGGGCTTGGGGGGAGGCAGGCTCCTGCAGCTCAGAGGGATGGAGGGAGGCCAGGAAGGGAGAGAAAGGAGATTATTTTCCCAAAAGTGAAGAGATAAGTAGCAACTGGAGACTTATCTAGAGAGAAATTTAGAAATCTAGTTGCTGTGGAGTGTGAAGCCTAAAAATATCAGAAGACAATAAAAGGCCAGCAGAGCCAAGCAAGCGTCTCGTCACAGCTGTGGCTCCGGGCCTGGGGACCCAGTGGGGAAATCCAAGACTCAGGAGCCTCCTCGAGCCAGGCACTGAGCAGGAACTCTGAGGCAAACGGGATCCCGTTCGCAAACGTGCCTGCATCAGAGCGAGTGGGAGCAGCCTGGGGATTCCACCCGGGTCCTTTGAAAATCATATGGGCTTTTTCCCCTTGCCACTGTCTCTCAGCAAACCCGTGGCACCTAGGTCTGTCGTGAAAGGGGAAACCCTACAAGGTGGGAGAGTTAGGCAGGGACTTTAGAGCCCAAAGGAGGAGGCATCTGCAATGGAGTGAGGCAGAGACGCCGAGAGTGGCTCCAGGGTTACCAAGGGGTCATGCAGTGCTGGGTCCAGGTGCGGTTTCAGGACAAAGCCTGCAACTTAAAGAAGGAGCCACTGGCCACAATCTTGCACCTTCAGTGTCATCAGCTGAAAAATCTGGATGCCACCAGAAAACAGACCTCCCTGTGCAGAGGAGCACTCAACATGGCAGCATCCCCAGGGGCCCCTGCAGGTTCGAGACCTCCCTGGAGAGCCCCAGACAAATGGTGACTCTCCAAAGGAAGAAAAAGTAATTACTCAGATCCCACATTCCCTCAAAATGTGGCTATTAAAATGTAAGTGTAAAATAAATCAGGGTGAAGAACAGGAAGGAATAAATGTGTAACCATAAAACGGAACAGTTACTGTGACCGGGAAGTCAATTTTTCTGGAGTCTTTGGAAACCAAGGCTTTTGGCAAACATAATAGGCTTCCTTCAGTACTTCAAAAGGGGCAGCCTGACACTCAATTCTAATATTAATCCACCACACGGAGCCTTATACAAGCAATACTATGTGGTGCTATGGACAATGTCCCAGGAAAGCCAGGTTTCACCGTAAGCCCAGAAGTATTCTACGTGTGCTGCCATTAGCTAAGCTCAATACAGTCAATCCTAAGACTAGGCCCACTGACTTGGGAATATTCCCAATAAAATTCCTCTTACCCGGAGCCCACTCTGGCAAGAAAAGAAAAGAAAAAGAAAAGAAAAGCCTCTGGCCTGGCTTGGCCAGCCTCCTTTTTTGGATCAAGGAAGTAAACTTGAGGCTGGGAAAATATTTCTTTATATAAGCTTAGTGCTTTATGTGCTGTTTATTTTTTAACTATAGTAAATAGCCCAAACGAAAACTTTCCAGTCGAATTAAAAACAGAACAGGAGCTAAAGGCAAAAGTGTATCACACAGCTGGTTTGGAAGAATGCTAAGCCCAGGGCATTTTGATCGGAAATAAGAGTATAGGATTTCAGTGGGTTTCATGTCAGAGATACCCATGACCTGAGCCAGCTCTCAGGATTAGAAGCAGCTGCCTTTTGGATTAATGAAAAGCAGAGATATTTATGATGGCTAATAACAATATTTCACCCATCACCTGTGTTTATCACTGGGCTGCAAAGAGGCTGGCAAGCCTAACCTCCTGGCTGGCATTAAGAATGACACTTAATCACAAGAAAGGAAAATTATTATCAATCAACTGTACACACTGAGTGTTTGAGCAGCCAATACAAGAGGAGGCAGTCCTGAGACCAGGATCGTTTTAATTTTAAAAAAAGAAAAGAAAGAAGAAGCCCTCCTTTGATCTTTCGCTCGCTGGCTTGCACCATCTCATTTCCTGGCAGCCGCATCCCCCGATGCTGACTGAGGAGCAGGTGTGAGCCGGCCACTGAGGAGCAGTTCCCAAAAGCGATTGTAGGAGCCCACAACTTTATCACTGGGATTTATCCTACAGTTGCCAAGGCAACGAGGCAGCCTTGCTCAGCCCCTGGCAAGACTGTGAAGCCACCCAAAGCTCAAGTTGGTATTTTTCCTGCTGCCTGCCAGCTGCCCGGGCCGGATGAAATCATCTCTGCACGAGGCTGGGCCATCGTGGCCTCCCCGGCCAAGAGAACGCCTCTCCGGTCAGGCCCGGCTCTGCTGTTAACTGTTTGCTCCCAGCCACCAGCAATGACGAAGCAGTGCCCACTGGACCGGAACACCAGCCTGCTAGGCACGTTTAGGACACACCAAGCCAGACCTCTGTTTGCCTATTTGAATTCTGTACTCACGGGGAGCCAGGAAAAGATCAGGTGAACTTGAATCCTCACCCGTTTTAAGAAACAACATGACACCGTTTTTAACTTGGGAGCACAGGCCCAAATGCACTTGGAGGGGTGGGCTTAAGGCCCTTACATGGTCTGATGGAGGCAGGAGGCTTTGGGGTCAGATTGCGGCTCCACTTCTTATAAGCCGTGTGACCCTAGGATGTCACTTCACTTGCCAACAACACGCGAGTATGTCAGGCACACAGCACAGCACAGCACCTAGCATTTAGGGCATCCCTGGTAAGGATGGTGGTTGTCATAAATAGAAGGAGAGGAAAGGGACTTCCCTGGATTTAAACAGACCAAAAGCCAGTAAAATACCTGCGATTTAGTTGAATTTTTCTTCAATTTAGAAGTCAATCAGAAACCATTCCATATATGGTGAAATGATATTTGGGTGAGAAAACAAATACTCCTCACCTCTGCTTTGTAAAAAAAGATATCACTTTATCAAATGCAAACCCATCCCTCCTCCTTCACGTTGGCCAGGTCTGGCACCCAAGGCCAAGCACCCAAGAGGTCTGAAAAACTTCCCTCTCAATTAGGATTCCCTGAATAAAACTATCCTGAGCATGGATGGGGGAAAAGGCCTCAGAAAGGCTGGGAACTTATGAATAATGTGGTTAGCATTTAATGAGCATCGAATGTATATATGAGAAAGAGAAAGAAAAACCAGAGGCATGAATGCTCCGTCTCACGCTGCCTTTCCTGTCCCGACCCCCGGACAGCCCCGTGGAAGCCTCCTCCCAGTCTCACCTTCTCCAGTCCTTACCCCTGAGCCACCTTCGTCTTCTAGAACACTGTCACCGTCCTGCTCAACATCCTTCGATGGCTCCCTACTGCCTTCAGGATAGGGCCACTCAGCACTCTCAATCTGCCCCTCCAAGCCCACCTCCCTTTGTTGTTCCCTTGTGCAAACCGGAAGCCCGACTGAGCCACACTCATTCATTCACTGCTCCTCAAAATGCTGTATGTATTCCTACCTTCCAGGCTCTGTTCACAACACTCCTTCTGTCTAGGTTTCCATTCCCCCTCCTCGAGGTTTGTCCAAATCTAACCGTTTCTTCAAAGCAGAGTCCAGGTCCACCTTCCCCTAGAAACTCTCCCACGGTCACACTTGCTGTTAATGTGATGGGCTTTCCCTCATGCGCTGCTCGAATCCTTCACTTGGCATTTAGTGTCTGACAGCTTTTATTGTTAGTTATCCATTTTTGAGGTCTAGCCCATCTCCCTAAACAAACCATAGCACCTCAAGGACAGGGACCACTTTTGGTCATTTTGTAGCTTACTCCAATGCCATGCACACAGTAGGTATTCACTATATTTTGCAAGCACTGGTAGATAGAGCACTGCGTTGGGAATGTAAGGTCAGCGCTGCAGCTACATCATCAGGTGGCTCTGGCCTTACGTCTCCCATGCATTCCCAGAAGTCTGAAGAGTTGAACCCTGAGGTCCTCACCAGATCTAAGAATTTGTGGGAGGGGTCCTGCCTCCTTCCCTTAAGCCCTATCACTAAGACTAGGAAAAAGGAGAGATGTTTGAAGGAAGCAAAGATTCAGAAGAGGAGCTTGTGATAATTCTGAGTTTAAGTAGAGAGCTGTGAGTTTTAACTTTTTAACTTAAAGAGACCAAGAGCCAAAAAACAAAATTGCCCCTGCCTTCCCCTTTCAGTGCTTAGCAGCAGTCTGCTAGGGATCCAGGGTTGACACTATTAGTTGGGTTTGAGATAACAGTCACTATTTCCTGTTCTTTAGGGGACATCCTTGTTCAGGAGGTATCGTAAGGTCAGCATTTGAGGGGGCAGAGGGAAAAGGGTCTTAAGCTTGGAATTTTCTCACTCTGATTCTGGCAGGAAAGCAGCAGGCAAGTGGTCCTAAGTGGATGAAATGGCTTCAGGATCAGGGCCCATCTGTCTACACCCAGGGTCCTCTCCATAGAGCCTTTACTTTATGAGGCAGGAATTGGGTCAACCCATTTCTTTGACCTCCCTTACAAACCAGGAGGCAGCAGAAGCCAGAGGAGAAGGTCTCAGAACTCAATCAGGAGACATCATTTTATCTCACGGTTTTGTTCTTTTTTAATTTTTATGTTATTTTATTTTTTTTACGGAACTTTGCGATCTGGACTATCTTAGGGTTTCTGTTTCATGGTTTTACCAATTCCTACGTCCATTTGAACATGGTGCTTAATTTCTCCACTTACAGCAAACACCAAGCTTTACCCTCCCTATGCCAGATCATGCGATGAGAAGAAAATAGAAGAGGGAAAGAAAACTAATAAGGGAAGAGGCTGTAGACATTTGTGGGACTCATGCTTACAGGCATGTAACTCAGATACAGGGAGAGAATAGAAGAAATGAAAGGCTGAATCAGACACTGTTGGTTGAAATCCTTCTCATAGCATTTCAGTGTTAGAGTTTAGAAAAGCCTTCAGAAATCCCCTGGAGCAATAGCCTCATTTTGGTAGATTTTTAGAGACCAAGCTCAGGAAGGCTGGGAACGTCCCTGAGCTCCGTGGGGCCAGTGCAGGGGCCAGGACTGGGACTCCCAGCCCAGGGCTAGTTCCAGCAGATCATGTGAGTTCCCTTAACTTCCTCCCTAAACTTACTTCAAGTTCTTGGCTCACTGGAAGTATTTTCAAGCTTGACCACATCACAGGCAGCACTTCTATTGCCCACGATCCAAGTGCTCAGTTGAGAGGAAAAGGAGGGGCCCCTAACAACTGTGGGACCAGCTATCTAAGTGATCAGTTCTCAGTGCTGGGCCATCGGCCGAGCCAAGGGAGGCCAGTGCGTTCTGGTTCGGTGTGTCTGTGTTTTGTTTTTGGTGTAAAACACGGGACTGAAAGTCTGGTTTAGCTGCCTGGTTACTGACAGGATAACATACCTTCCCACCATTCCTTCTTGCATAAGTCACAAGAAACGCTGGCAAAACAAATCCACGGTCACTTATTCTGTCATTGTGAATGCTTAGCAGGTCCTGAAACATCCTGCAGTAATGCAGCTACTTAGCCAAGCTGGCAGGAAGTCATAACAAAACAGCTTTTATTCCGGTGAGAGAAGTTAGCAAACACACACTTCGGTAAGGACTTGTGGCGGGGGTGGGGGTGGAAATGTGAAGGCTGAGTGCTCCATGTGGACTTTTGGTTTTCAGGAAGGTCCCTTTCTCAACCTCTGAAGCTCAGGCTGCCACCCTTCCAGAGGAATGCTATTAGTTCAGCCCTGGAACATGCACACAGAACCCACACTCAGTGGGGAAGGTGGATAGAGCCTGGGGTTGCAATTTCCTTCACTCTCAGGAGCACAGTAGCTTGAGGATCACACTTGTTTGCAAAGAAAACTGTTAACAGGATACATGAGATATGGAAAAGATGCCAGTGATTCACATTCAACTTTGGGCAGCGGCTGCCAGCTCACATGGTGTTATCCTTATGCACTGGGATTTCTAGTTCTTGGTCACCCTGAGCAGAGGGAATTATAGTTTAATGAGTAAGCAGAACAGAGACCAGAGGAAAGTGCCCTCATGGACAGGGAAGATTTTTCCCAAATTACTTATATTTCAGATTTTACATTTTAACCGTCCATCAGATAATTCCCTAATCTATACTCAGTATCATTCCAAGGTTTTTAGGTTTTGTTTTCATTTTTTAATTAGGAAAGTGCCAACTTAGTCAAGGAAGATGTGAAGGGCTTTTTAAATGTCAACATACAGTTTTAGGGCCCTAGACATACACCTGAGTAAGTTGTCATTGGAAGCACATCCTCTCAGAAGTTTCTACATGTATCCACAGGTATCGTGTCAATGAAAGGCTGAGATTAGAGAACACAAATTAATTCTCTTCAAAACTGCCACTGAGTGCTCTGAATCCTTGTCCCCAGATGTTTCCGTATTTTATCTGTCAAGTGGCTTGGGCATGCGCTGGGGACACGGAAACTAATTAACATTGCCACCACTTTCCAGCGACATGACCGCTCTCCTCTACCCTTGCCACTCCCAGCACATCAATCACACAGCCACGCGGAACCTTCACTTAATTAAAAAATGGAAACAAAATCCAAAAACCTTGGGATGATAATGCATGTAGTTTGGGAAATTTGTTCTGTCATCTACAATGGGAGAACGAGAACTCTCCCTGAGTGCTTCATAGTGGCGCCATAAAGATCAAGTATTAGCGAAACTCCTTTCAAAACTGCAAAAAGCACTCACTTGGAGGGTAATTTTACCACGTTGTGAATGCTCCATAGGTATATGGAGCTAATGCATAATGCCATACTTTAGCATATGTATTGCTAAATAGCTTATAAAGCTCTTAAAGGAAAAGGCTGTATCTGAGAATTTATTTTCTGTCCACCAAACTAGTGCCAGCTAACCAGATTTGACACAATTTCCTGTTGAACTAATGATTCTTGAAATTCAGCTCTAAAAGCACTTTGCCTATTGTTATGGCTAACAGATGGTTATTCACAACCACTCGGAAACTTCTACTTTCTGCTGCATGTTATTTATTATACGTCTCTCCTAGTGGCTCATTATGGTGAAGACTAACCAATCTTCCCTCCATTTCTGCAGCGCATGAACTTTCCGTCTCTGCTCTAACTGAATCCTCAGGTTCCACCTCTCACGTCTCCTTTCCACACAGGACAAGCCACTCATGGCTCAGCTATAAGACAATACCTGTTCCCTGCTCCTGGAGATCCTCTCAGACAGCAAATCCGAGTTGTTTCTTTCCTCTTCCAGTTCCATCTCCAGTTGGGACACCTTGTCCTAGGAAAAAAGTCACAAACACAGCCTATTTAACTTGCACCGAGCCAGATCAAGGGCAAGGACAGCCCTATGGAAGGAAAACCCCAAGGACAAATGAGACCTGAGTATCATCAGGGTTTGGAAAAATGATCTATCTATTTCTCATACTGCCCAAAGCAGATATTTTAAAAACTGTGTGTGTTTTATGACGTTTGCAATGTAAAATATAACCATGTGTGTCTAAAACACATAAAAGAAGGAAAAATATTACCCCGAACCCTAATACAAACACTAAGGATATTTTAGAATGTTTCCTTCAAGTCTTTTTTCTTTCTGTGAATCAGTGACATCAAAGAGATCCACCTAAGCCTGTTAAAAGACAACGTGGGAAAAAAAATGAAAATAAAACAAAAGACAATGTGGGAGCTGAGATACCATCCAAGGAACATTTCTCTATATACTTCATGCTCACGACACTGTTTGGCCTCCCTCCTGCTCAGGATTTCCAAGAGCCTTGCAGGAGAACAGTCTATAGCAGCCTTTTACACTTGCCTCTCCCTTCTAGGGAACACCATGCACTTCGCCCTGTGCACTCCCAAATCTGCACTGGATTTACACACAGACAGGCTGACCAATTCTGCTAAACTCATCATTACATAAGAATAATAATTTGTGTCTTCCCAGATGGCTCCTAATGTAACATACTTACGTGTTAAGAGAAAAGTATTTTAAAGTAGTCTGGTATATGGAAAAAGGCTTCTAACACAAACCACCCCACGTAGAACTAGAGGGTGGTGGGGTTTGTGCATGTCTTTCTCCTGTCACCAGCCAATGTGTCACATGCCTGGGTAAACTCAGAGCCACTAATGCTAAAAAAGCAATCGGCATTCTGAGTTTTAAACGTGGCCTTGCAGCATTTGTGTATAAATATTGTCCGTGCAATTGCCAAAGTTGATCGACAAGCAGTGGATACCTCTGCGAGCACCAAAAATAAAATGCACAGAACTTGTGAATGACTGAATGTGAATGACTGAATGTCTGTGAATGGCCTCCCTGGTAGTGATGGAAATCTACAGGGACGCTGACAAGCTCTCTCCCAGGAGCCAAACATCCCAACGACCAACTTGAACAGAGCCGGGTCCTGCATTGGAGCCTCCTATTTGTTTAGTGGTTCCCGATTCCTTCAAGGCCAATTTTACTTTAGTCAGAAACCACCACAAGAGCTGCATTCACATACAACAGCTCCCTGAGTTTACAGAAAATGTCCATCCTTAGGAGACCTCTTGAGTCTTGAGAATTAATTTAAGTGCTAGGGAAGGAAAAGACTAGACATCAGTCACAGCAAGGCAGTCCTGCCAGCTGCCTCTCAGGGGAAGAAACACCCCTCAGGTACGCTTCACGGTGGCTGGGCCTCAAGAGCTATTCATTTTGTAAAATATCGCAGAGGTGCAGATAAAGCTTAGCTAGGCTACTGCTTCTAGACCTTAAGTCAGCCAAAGGAAATATTCTTTTTAGTCAGGATATTCTAGAGGGTGATGACCTGACAACCCAATCTTTAGCTAATAGCAACTCTTCACGGGGCTCTCTTTCCACCTAAAATCCGTATACACAGAACCCATCAGGAGCATTCAGAGGCCTAGGCCCAGAGCCTATTTGCCTGGAGCAGTTTTAGCTTGTTTTTAACCAGGCTGTTCAGGCCCCAGAATCGTCAGTTTCTAGTTAACTGGGCTGACCTTGGCTTGCCTTAAAATCACCTCCCCTAAAGAGATCAGAACAAGGACATTAGCAAAATATACAGCAATCTTGCAAAAGAGTAATAAAACTGTAATCAGGTTATTCTAGTCTCTAAAAGAGTCCCATCTAATAAAATCTTCAATGACTGAAATAACACTCCCTAGATATAAACTGCTACTAAGTCCCCTCGAGGTTTTAAAAAATTATTTCTGTTTATTTGCAAAGTTGAATCAGGAATTCCATTGACTTTGAATTCAGCCATCTCTCCCTGGCCTTGAGCACTGTCTGTCTTTTATCAAAACCTTGACAATTCTAACTTCTCCCAAAAGCCAAAGGCTTATTTTTTTAGTGTCTCTAAATTCCACTGGGGTGTGTGTGTGTGTTTCTGGCTTGGGGTTAGTTTTGTTCTTGAGAATCGTTCTTTTTAAAAGTTCAAGTGGACATATTTTAAGGTTCTTCCTGTCATTCTCAGTGGATTGTTCATACTTAGATTCTATTACTTCATTTATGTTTTTCCAGTGTGCTGTGTTTTCAGCTTGTGAACAAATCATCCTCATCCGGTGACTGCACTGAGCCCTTTCTGACATACTGTCTTGATCCATGTATACACTGTGTATACAACCACGAACTGAGCCGTAGTTTGCTGCCAGCTCTGGCAAAGCCGGACAACCTGCAAGGGAAAACGGACTAGAAACAGGACACCAGAATGGAGTATGTGCCGTGGCACACGAGGGCTGATGACCGCTGGGAGGCAGGTGGTTTGGGCCCAAGGCTCATCTCTGCCCCTCTCTGGACATGCAACAGTCTTATCAGAAGCACTGCCCCCAAAGAACAAACAGAAAAGGAACTATCTGCGCCCTTATGCAAAATCCTAACTTCTCTGGGACTCTGTTCCATTTCCTCTTCATGACAATGAGGACATTAGACTAAATTATGTCCATCACTCCTTCTAGCTCCGATGTCCTATGAATCTAGGAACTACCCGCTTTTTCCTCAAATCAAGAAAGCACCTAACACCTGGCTGTTGGACAGAATAAAAACCCAAGATACCCAAAGGCTGAGGTATGAGCAGAGAGGCTGCCTCCCTGGTGCCCCAGACTCGCTCTCCACTCTTCCCACCCCCTACCCCCGGCTAATGCTGTGTAGCCCACAGACCTCCATCTGCTTGACTAGTCTGCCGCGGTCATCTTTGAGGTGACTCTTGGCCTCCAGCTCGTACTCCAGGTCCTTCAGCGTCTGCTCCAGGAGCTGCCTTTTCGTGAGCGCTTCATCCTGCGCTCGCTGGTAGTCGCGTAACTCCTCCTCCATCAGACGCATCTAGGATAAGACAGAGTTGGGGTGGTTTTCTGGGGTATGGCAGGAGCACAGGACCTCCATAGGCAGTGCAGAGGCTGACCCTGAAGAAAAGAAGACCCAGTGGACCCCTCAACTATATGGGAGACCAGACAACCTTGAGCAAGCCCCACTTCCTTCTGTGCCTCTTTCTTTCTGTAAAAAAGAGTGGGTTTTCCCGGCTATAGGTAGCAACCCATTAGGTTATAAATTCTACTTAATACATGTTGACCAGCATTTTTTAATTAAATAGAACAGAAAACAAAATCAGAGTATGAGCGAATATTGTTTCATGAATCTTTTGTACTAGATATTCATATATTTGTGTGAATGTTTGTATTCCTGGTTTGCAATGCAAGATAGAATTTTTACTACGAGTCATGCCAAAAACACTTGAAAGCTACTGAACCAGATAAGTGCTTCCCACCTATATCAGCATCACTTCAAAAAAGGTTTAAAGTTAGGGTATAATTAAAAGTTTTTTAAAAAAGCAAAACCTAAATTAACGACCCCAAAGCAACTTACAGGCACAAAATCTAACAATATAAATATGCACATCAGGGGAAAACCACTGCTTTGCAGAACCACAGTTAGCAAAATTTACAATGTGTTTTTTTCATCCACAAGGTGGCACTGAACTAACAGCTTTGAAGAAAGTGCACCAGGATTCACAAGGGCCAGCCTGTGTTTTCAAGCTCTCTGGAATCCCCCCAGGGCAACTAGCCACCTCAGTACATCTTAAACACCTCTGTGGACTGATCCGGTGAAGCCCAAGGCTGTCTGTTTTGTTCCCAACGTCCTACCCTCCTAGAGATGGCCCAGCAGTCTTAAGAATAGAATACACCTACACCGGGGGTTTATTTCTTTCAGAGTATATGGAAGTGCGTGGCAAACTCCATTACAGAATACCACCCTTTTGGGGTGTTTGTCACAGAAGAGTTGAGGACGCCCCAACAGGTGAGGGTAGTTCAAGGAAGACCAGTGGGAAACTTCAGGCAACGTGTTCTTCTCTTGGAGGCTGCCGGGAACACCTCACATTTCTACGAGAACAGCCTAGCCTTGGCGGTGACACCGAGATAAAGACTCTCATTTGATTTGAGTGGTCACCACGAGAGAAATGGTGCATGAAAGCATGGAGTGAAAATTATCCCCTGGAAAGAAGATGATGGGGAATCCTCTGAATACAGAAGATGCGCTTTACTCCAGAGCATCAGCTCTCTCCGTGACTCAGTTTCCTCATTTGCAACACTGGGATAATTATAAAACCAACCTCCTAAAGCTAGTATGAGAGTCAAATGAGATGAAACTCCAAAATTTTTTAAGAAGTGGGTCTGAGAGTCAAAAGAATGACAGGCAAATGGACCGCCTGCGTTTCCTTCTTGGCATCCGTCCCAACACCTACCATGTCTCTCCCCACGCCCAATTGCCCCTCACCCCACTGCTCAGTATAGTCCCACCTTCGGTGCTCACTAGGTCCCTTGCAGCACCTAGCAAGGGCTCTGCCACACTGAGAGTACTCAGTAAGGACATGCAGAAGAGAATAACTAGTACAGTGTCTGAGAACAACTTCTCCCGAATCAAAAGCAAGCAAGCAACTTTGAACCTACTAGTGCTACTTTCCAAGTAGTTAAAACCACCCTTTGCTATGCAGGATTTAGAAAACAAACCGAACAATGGTGAACTCGAAGTCTCAGTTCTCTAAGGATTATCTTCATCAGAGGCAGAATAGGTAAAAATGCCATAGCACTTAGAATGGACCCTGGTAGCTTTTTTTTATTTTTTATTTTACTGAGAGCTTTAACTTAGCTCAACCAAAACACAGGCTGAGGGGGCAGTGAAGAACTGAGCTTGAGTTTTTTAAAGATCCAGAGTGAACTTGGCTTGTGAAATCACTTTTGTTCTAAATAACTCCATGACTTCAGCCTCTGAATCAAGGGTGGTATCTCACTGTAGTTTCCTTTCAGCATGATGAGGTGTACAAGTCTGTTGTTCAAATGGAAACAGCATCTCACAGGGCTATACCAGTGAGAAAATCTAGGACGGGTATTATTTTCACCGTACAGAATCCTTTTTTTGAATTATTGGCCTTTTTAAAAAATACTCGTCTCCATCTGGCCTTAACTAATCACTATGGACCTCAGTTTCCTTATCTAACTAGAGGATCTCTAAGTTTCCTTTCAACCCAAAGATTCTAGCATAAAAACCATGATACAAAAAGCAGGGGGAAGTACTCTGCAGGCGTCAGTGTGACACTGTGATCTTTTGAAATCAAAACAGACCAGGTGTTTGTTGGTGTTCTGGCAAATATCTGAATCATTTTCGGATTTTCCCTCTGCTGCAGAAATGAACATGATTTTTTTTTTTTTAATGCCAAAGAGAACTGTAAGGTTAGTGGGCTAATTTCAGTTCTTCCTTGGGGCCCTGTATCAGGGCTCAGACCTGGCTCAGACCCCCTGAGCCAGAGGGCGTCTGTTATCTGGGCCCTTTCGGAAGGGTTCCAGAGGTCTGCAATAAATATCCATTGTTCTTTCACACAGTTGCAGCACTGACTCATGGGCGACTTTTCTTTGATCATCAAAGAAATTAAAAGTTTGTTTTGTTAAAGAAAAACTTGTTTTCCTGTGGAATCTTAGTGCTCTTGGCACTGTACATGAAAAAAATAAGGTTTAAAATTAAAGAAAGGGAAACTGACATTTATTAAGTGTCCAGGATGTACAGACCCTCTGCGACACAGTCTCACATGTTACCTTATTTAATTAAAGTCACTAATATCTTGGGTGTTTTTAAAGAGGTAGAAACAGATGCTCAGAAAACGGGGATAACATTCAAAATCACCCGGCTGGCCAGAGGCGTAGCTCGAAATCAGCATACACTGCACTTGCATTTTGGAGCCTGCAGCTTTTCATTAAAACAATCAAAAACAGCCCCTTTATTTTCCTCAGTTCTTTAGAGGTCACGACTAAAGGCAGCTAACATTTGGGTTTCTTTGCTCTATTATTCTTAAATATAAAACCAAGAATATGTTTTAATAATTTCAGTCTTTGTAAATTCCTGAGGATTTCTTCCAGTCTCTGTTATTGTTCTGAAACTCTTACCCACCACTCCTACTCTAATAAAAGTCTGTATTTTCAAAATGAAAACGGCAAAAAAAAAAACCCCAAAATAGTCAGTTCCTATAATCCTTGTTCTAGGATTAAATTAAAACATGAAAGCAGATAAATCACTTGGATGCCGCTGGGCACGTCACTGCTGCTCCATAAATGGCTGCTAAACTTTTTTAGGCAGAAAACTTTCAATTAATCAAGAAAATGGTCAAGAGGCCGAGCACGGTGGCTCACGCCAGTAATCCTAGCACTCTGGGAGGCCGAGGCGGGTGCATAGCTCAAGGTCAGGAGTTCAAGACCAGCCTGAGCAAGAGCGAGACCCCGTCTCTACTATAAATAGAAAGAAATTAATTGGACAACTAAAAATATATGTAAAAAAAAAA
>CAUYRT010055579.1:0-30640 GCA_963574885.1 Lepilemur ruficaudatus | reverse complement strand
CAGAACAGAACAACTCACCGGTGCAAACAAACGGAAGACTCCTACAGCAAATTTGCAAGAATTTTAGAGAGTCTGAGCCTTCCCGGAGCTGGGAACGTATTCCCAGGAGCTCCCTCCGGTGAAGAACCCAACAGCGCTTCTACACTCTAGCTCCCGCGTATCTCGCTGGGGCCTCCAAATGTTATAGGGTGGACGCGCGCAAACAGATCATAAAAATTTAATGTCAAATTAAGAGTCTTTATTTTAGCCGGCCGGCGACCACCTCTGTCCGCCAAGCAGTAACAGAGAGTGGCCCCGACCTAAAATTGTATAGGAATTTTATACCCTTTTAGAGGAGGGCTACGTGCCTGCATACATGTGTAAGAAGAACAAAGAGAACAAAGACAAGATAATCATTAACAGTTTAAGGTTATATTGCCCGGAGGTCTGGTGATTTTGTAGACCCCCTGGCGCCTCAAAACAGATTGCAATCACTGACGTAAAGGTCATCTATTTTATTGATCAAACATACCTATGCTGAACCCATGACAGGGTAATTACCCCCTCCACCCCCCTAGTTTTTAGAGCAGCAAGCTCAGTACAGAAGCAGATAGCATTCATTAGAGTTTTTTAACAAGTTAACCCTACAGGGGTGTCTTTCTTCTAAAAAAAGGATTTTCTTAGCCCATCACACTTTCTTTATGTGTCCCTCCCATCTGTCTATATTTAGATATTCTTTTTCTTTTTTCATTTGCCTTTGAATGCCAGGATAGCTTTTTTTTTTTTTTTTTTAATGCAGGTTCTCACTTTTTCACCCAAGCTGGAGTTCAGTGGGACAATCATAGCTTATTACAGCCCTAAACTTTTGGGCTCAAGAGATCCTCCTGCATCAGACTTCTGAGAAGCTGGTATAACAGGTACCAACCACCACAACTGGCTAATTTTTAAATTTTTGGTAGAGATGAGGTCACACCGCATTCCCCTGGCTGTTCTCAAACTCCTGGCCTTAAGCAATTTTCCCATCGTGGCCTCCCAAAGTGCTGGAATTACAGATGTGAGCCATAGCACCCAGCCTATATTTAGTTTTTATTCCAGAGTTTTTCTTTTTAAAATCAATGGTAGAAAAACAAAAAAAAGAAATGGAAATTCTGGGCCCTTTCAGACTGGGGTCAGACTAATTCCCAGACTAACTGGGAATTATGCCGATCTTGGTACGCAATTTCCAGGCTGCTGTGAGAAATAACTAACACACTGTGAGATTCCCAGTAAAGTACACCATAGCATACTTTTGAGCACATAGTACATGCTCAATAAACATTGCATTAATGCATACATACATGACATTTTCCAAACGAAGCCTTACTCAGACATTGCTGCTGTCTCCAGCCTCTGTGAACTTTAAAGGGCCAGCAATGAATGTCATGCTTCAGGATGGTGATTGGTAGTTTTCACATTGGACCAAAAGTATTTGTGTTGTGGTAAATTTTTGGGTGCAGGGGATTCTGTGTGCTGTGCCTGCTGTCTCTAGCTGAGTGTTACTGAGAACCGGTCTGGGGAAGCAACATCAGCATTAACTGGGAATTTCTTCCAGAAGCCAATTCATGAATCCCTTCCAAACCTACAAAATCACACTACTTAGAGTGGGGTCCAGAATACCAAGTGATTTATATGCTCATTAAAGCCTGAGAGACAATGTGTAGATAAGTTATTCTTGGTCCAGTCTTTCCATTAGAATCACAAGGCCAGTTTGAAGAGATGCTAGCATCTGCCCTCCCCACAGACTCTGTTCTGGGTGGGAGTGTCCAAGTGGTTTTAATTAAGTGTCCCACATGATTGTAAAGAAACCCAGAGTCAAGCATGAGGGGACCCAAGCACATTCACGAGAGTTGAGTTCAGACTTTGTGCCAAAGTGAGGTCACAGGACCTTCTCTGCTTGCGTCTGGTAGGACTTCATCAGTATGTCACATACACTGCTTGCTGCAGCAGAATTGCTGGTGTCTGGGGAAGCAGCAGTCACTGAAGGGTGAGAAAGGAGACACATTTTGGTCTTCTTGTGGGAACTCATTGTTCCTGAATTTCTCCTGTGACAAGAGACAGGAAGGTAGACGTTTTCTGTACTTCAAGGTCTTTCTTCTGTCTATGAGTATGGTGGTAGCAGGTGAAGCAGTTTTGCTGAGACCTTTAAAGGCATATTTTCAGGATACAGGTGTGATTCGTCCAGACAATCTCAAAAAAATTCCCAGGGAAGAAAGAGAATGAGGAAGAAATGGCTGTTCTTAGGTGAATGTGTCCCATTTGAGGGGCTGTGTCCACTTTTCCCCCTGAAATGTCACATGTTTAGAACTTGGAAATGTTTTCATTTCAACTTCTGATGTTCCTGCCTAATGTGTGTATTTCAACTTGTTTTTGTTTCTTTCTTTTTTTTTTCTTCTGTTTTTTCTTTTTGAAACAGAATCTCACTCTGTTGCCCAGGCTATAGTGCCGTGGCATCAGCCTAGCTCACAGCAACCTCAAACTCTTGGATTCAAGTGATTCTTCTGCCTCAGCCTGCCTAGTAGCTGGGACTACAGGTGCACACCACCACATGTAACTAATTTTTTCTGTTTTTAGTAGAGACAGGGTCTCACTCTTGCTCAGGCTAGTTTTGAACTCTTGACCTGAAGGGATCCTCCCACCTCAGCCTTCCAGAGTGCTAGGATTACAGGCATGAGCCACCGAGCGTGGTCTCAACTACTTTTTAAAACTTAGTGTAGTCAAGAAGCTCCAGAAATTTCTTCTCCTCTATGTAACAGAGCCTTCTCTCCATTCTCTTCATCCAGGCTTCTTGCATGCTATGCTCAATTCTCACTGAGTGTATGAGCTGCAATATTAAAAATGTTCTATTTGTGACAGATGAGCATGGGAATATAAATTTATGGGATATGCAAGATTCTTAAGGGAGATGGGGTTGGGTCCTTGTGTATCAGTAACGAAGGGGAACACGGACTGTTTAGGTTTCATCTGGACACTCCATTTGCTTTTGCAGAGCAGGATTAAGAAAATGCACAAATAATGAGGATGTCATTAATTTCCCAGAATAGCTCAGAAAGTTCTGAAAAAGAATAATTAGGAGAGGTTTGCTTCTTAGGATTTGAAAGAAAGACTATTTAAATACACTATTAGAGATTACAGAACCTGGGAGGTATCTGAAGTTTGAATTTTGCATAAAATCGATGTTTCTTCATGATTAAATTCAGGTTATAATTTACTTTTAACAGAGAGCTTTATGTTTCCATATGGTTGTATGATGCTGTCCATCATCACTTCGTTTTTTAACATAATAGGTTCCCTTTAGAATTTCTTGTCGGGCTGTTGTAGTGGTGGTGAACACACTTAGCTTTTGTTTATCTTGCAAAGTCTTTATTTTTCCCTTATTTTTGAAGTAAAATTTTCCCAGATCAAGCATTATTGGTTTGTAGTATTTGTTATTTCATCATTTGGAAATTTCTCAGCCATTTTTTTCTTCCAATAATCTCTTTGCTACTTTCTCCCTATAGTCTTCTAAGACTCCTTTCATAAATATGTTGTTCTCCTTGATGACTTATAATAAGTTCCATACTGCATCTTCACTTTCCTCCTTTTTTTTTTTAAAGTTTTTCTTCCATGCCTCAAGATTTATAAATGATATGTCTTCAACTTTCTGATTATTTCTTCTGTTTTATTAGGTCTGCTGTTTTGTCTTTCTAGTGAATTTTTCAACTTAGTTATAGTATTCTTCAGCTGCACAATTTCTGTTAAGTTCATTTTTTATAATTTTTATTTCTTTGTTGATATTATTTTCTTCAGACATCATTATTCTAATTTTGTTGTCCATCTCTATTCTATTTTTCTCACAGATCATGTTTTAGATGACTATTTTGAATTCTTTGCCAGATAACACAAAAATCTCCATTTCTTGATGCTCAATTCCTGGAGATTTGTTTTTTCCTTCAACTGGGGCATATTTCCTACCCTCTTTGTATGTTCTGTAATCTTTTGATATGATTTGGGAGATTACATAAGAGCTGTCTAATCTAGTATTTACAGACTGACCTATGACCGGGGAATATGCACTGCAGTCAGCAGGCTAAATATTCTAGGTGCTTCACAAACATATTCTCGGCTATCTCTTATAATGGGTGTGTGTCTTCTATGTAAAGAGATGTCCCTCTACTTTTCTTTTAGATTCTGTTATGTTTTCTTCCACATTTGACTATCCGCGGTAGAGCAGTTTCTCTAGTGCTGTTACAAACATTCACTTTTTTTCTCATCAGACACAAACTGTCATTCACATTACTCCTTTATTTCCTCTAGCAGCCCATGTCTGAGGAGACAGAATGTAGTCATCAGGCAGCCCCCTAAAAAGCCAAAACTTTTAACATATATTCCACTGTTCTAGTTCTCTCCTGAGGGAGATGATGGGAGTCAGGCTGTCGCTGTTCTGGGAAGGAAGATGACGAGCTGTGGTGGACAGTCCCTACGCCAGGTAGTTACTTTTTGAGCAAATAAAAGATCTTTGGAATGTGGAAAGAGATGAGAGAAGAGTCATATACTCTGATAGGAGGGAATAAATGAAGAGATAACACATGTGAGAGGTCCAACATCAAGGTGGAAGCCAGAGTTTAAACTGTGGTTTGGGAAGCTCTCTGTGCCAGTGGAATTGGTATTTCAAAAGTCTGGGTTTCTTTCTTTTATTATTACAGAGGGAACTTCTCCACCTATGCTTAGTAGGCTCTTAATTCCTCTAAGGATTCTCTCGTCTCTCAAATGATATTTCAGTAAATTCCAGGTGAGATCAAAAGTTCTTCTCTTATTCTGAGAGAGGGTCTGCATGATCTGACTGCTCTTCTATTGCTCTTGACAGTCTGGGGAAATCTGTGCACCTTTGGAGACCTTTATGTTAATCCATTTTTAAGCTCTGTTTGTGCCTCATGTCAGAACTGTGTGAGGGAAGTAGTGGAGACATTGAGATTTGGTTTAGAAATTCCAGGAATACCCGTGGCATGTTTTCTGCTTCATGATTGCTAGTCCTATGGGGGCTTCAAAGATGATCCTACAGAAAATGTGACCGAAAAATTTCATCAGAGCATGATGCATAACATTAAATATGCAAAGATCTCATTGTCTGCATCACTTTAATTGTATTATTAGTAGGAAAATTTAGAAATTTAAACTCTATGCCAAATAACTCTACTGTAGAAAACTTTACTTGCTGTAGTTACATAGAATTCTCAATGAAACTAGCACCATTGGGAAACTTAGAACATTGACCGGCATATAGTGAATACCCAATTTTTACCTTATTTCCTAATAACCATTATTTTACGATTGTCTTCTTTACTAAGACAATTACTGGGATAGCGTCTTATAGGTTTTCACCTTCTTATTTGTCATATGCCAAATTTGTCTGTAATTTCATCTTCACAAGGTCTAAAATAACATGTTTATATATTTATGTTATATAAAAAGTGAATTAAATAGTATGTACTTCACATTTATTAAACAGTTTGGTTTGTATGTTTAAGTTTAGTGCATGCAAAATCATTAGTTTTTTATTCACTTTAGTCAATCTTTATCTGGATGATAGTGTAATTTATTCCTAATTATTTATTTTACATGTCAGTGTTTCATACCATATTAATGTAGTTTAACTCTCAACTTATTTGATGATATTCCATCATTGCTAGTGTTTATGTTGTGGACGGAAAAATCTAAACTCTGAAATATTTGAAAGAAGTTTATTTTGAGCCAAATTTGAGGACCATGGCCCGGAGCCACTCTCAAGAAGCCTTGAGCAAGTGGACTCGCGGTGGCTGGGTTACAGTTTGGTTTTATACATTTCAGGGAGACAAGGGTTACAGGTAAAGTCATAAATCAATACGTGGGAGGCATATATTGGTTTTGGCCCAAAAAGGTTGGGGGGGGGGATGCTTATAGGTTATAGGTGGGTTTAAAGATTCTTTGGCTGATAATTGACTGAGAGAGTTAGGCTTTATCTAAAAGACCAGAAAGGGCATGCTTAATTTAAGATAAAGGTGTGAGCACTCTGGGAGGTCCAGACAGGAGAATGTTTTAAGTTAAGATATGCATATGCTAGGACGCTTGAGTTATGATGGGTGCTTTTTATCTTTTAGGTGATGGCCACTGGTGTATTATTGGGAAACTTCTGATGAAAAACAAGGGCATTTATTTAACATGAGAAAATTCCAATGGGGAATGGGATTTTGCTATATTATTGGGGCCCTTATAATGAGTAATGGAGGCACTGGTATTATTCAAGGAAATTCTTTTTATTTATTTTTTTAACTTTAATCCTATAACAGATTAATGTTCAAGGACATTCTGATGAAAAATGGGGACTCTGCTTTTTTAAATCTTCTGCTGAGTCATGAAGGTACTTTTATCACATAGGAAAATTTTCTGATTAGGAATGGGGGCATTTATATAATCTGGAACAACTCTGGTATAATGATATTAGAGAATGACTTATGAATAGGGGCATTGTCATATGTGGAAAGTTCTGATGAAGATTGGATGCAGTGGTACAGTAAAGGAAAACTTCCACACTGGAGAAAGAACACTTATATCATGTGGAGAAACTTCTGATGGGGAATTGGAACATTGCTAAATAAAAAGAAACTTCTGGTAATGAGGAAACCGGTGGTATGATAATTGAGAATCTTCTACGAGGAATGAGGCCCCTGGTAATCTACTGGGAAAATTCTGATAGATTTTAGATTTACTAGAAAGATATTAGGAACCATTAAAATGTTTCCCAATGATATGCAGTGGAATGCCTCATCATAAGTTTCCCAATATTTATCCAGTGACACCATTATTCATCACATTTCTGTATATTACACCATTGGCTCTAATCTTAATAAGAAGTTTCTCCATATCATAACAGTGTCTCCATTTCTCATAATATGGGAAAATTTTGATTAGAAATGGAGGCAGTAGTGTTTAACATGGACACTTCCTTTATTTTTTCTTTTTTTTCTATTTCAGCCTATTATAGGGGTACAAATGTTAAGGTTACGTATATTGCCCTTGCCCCTCGAATCAGAGCTTCAAGCATGACCATCCTCCAGATGGTGAGCATCGCACTCATTGTGTGTATATACCCATCCTCTCCTCCCCCCTCCCGTCTGCCCGACACCCAATAAATGTTTTTCCTATATAACATGGACACTTCTGATGAGGAATGGGACCACTGGTATTATACAGGGAAATTCTGATGAAAAATAGAGGCACAGATATAATTTTGGAAAACTAATAAGGAATGGAGGCAATAGTAGTATCATATCCCAAAATTTCTGATGAGAAATGAAGGTAGTAGTTGTAATATTGTGAAATTTCCAGTGAAGAATGTGTTCACCAGTTAATATTGGAGAAAGCGAACTCTGCTATTATATTGGGAAATAACTGATGCATAATTGTGGGTACACTGGTATAAAATGTATAATCTTCTGAGGAGGGTTGGGGACACAAGTAAAATATTAGGAACCTTCCAAAGAGGAATGTGGCACTGGTATAATATTTGAAAACTTACAATGATTAATAGGAGCAATGACATAATACAGAGAAATTCTGATGAAGAATGATGGTGATTGTATAACACTAGGAAACTGCTGTTGGGGAATGTGGACACTTGTATTTTATGAGATAATTCTGATAATAAATGGGGCATTTGAATAATATCAGTTAGCATTTTATGAGGAATGGAGACATTTATATATTATTGGTAAATTTCTTTAGGAGAAGTGGTAGCACCGTGTAATAATACTGGAAACTTCTGATAAAAAATGGAGTCTTAAGTAGTGTTGGGAGACTTCATGGGAATTGGGTCATTGATTTACTATCAGAAAACTTATAATGAAGGAGCATGTGTGCTGGTATAATATTTGGAAACATTCATGAGGTCTGAGTGGTATAATATTAGGAAACTTCTAGTGAGGAGTGGGAACACTAGCATAATTTGGGGAACATACCAATGAGGAATAAGGGCACTGATATAATATTGGGATGCTTTTGCTTATGAGTGGAGCATTTGTATAATATTGAAAATCTTTCTGTAGTGTTCTTGTATAACATTGAAAATTTCTGATATAATATTAGGAAACTTATGATGAGGAATGGGGATATGCTGTAATATTAGAAGACATCTTACAAGGAATTAGTGCACTGGGGTAATACCAGAAAAATTCTGATGAGAAATGTGGAACAGATATAGTATTTTACATGGTAAAAATGGTAATAAAATAGAAGGACATGTTTAACATAATTATTTACATATTCTCTTTTAAGCATGATGAGAGAAAATCTAATTTATTATTGCAATTTTACTTTCCCATGGATAATTTATTAATTGAAAATATTGATTTTATTTGAATATATATCATTTATAACATTAAATGGCACTAGTTTTCACTCATTTTGCTCATGAACCTCTTTTCAGCTATATTTTGTTTTTGATATTTTTTCTTCCAGCTTTATTAAAGTATAATTGACAAATAAAAATTATATATATTCAAAGTGTACAATGTGATTATTTGGCATACATATACATTGTGAAATGATTATCATAAATAAATTAATTAAAATAACAAAGGTGCCTATTCTCACCATTTCTATTCAATACAGTTCTTACTGGAAGTCCTAACCAGAGAAATCAGACAAGGGGAAAAATGAAGATATCCAAATTGAAACGGTAGAAGATAAATTGTCTCTGTTTGTAGATGACATGATTTTATATAAAGAAAACTCTAAAGACTACACCAAAAAAAATTGTTAGAACTAATAAATGAATACAGTAAAGTTGCAGGATATAACCTCAACACTCAAAAATCTGTAGCATTCCTGTACACTAACAAAAGAAATCAAGGAAACAATCTCATTTATTAAATACAATAGAAACAAAAAATAAAACACTTAGGAATAAAGTTAACCAAGAATCTAAAAGATCTTTACACTTAAAACTATAAGACATCGATGAAAGAAATTGAAGAAGACACAAATAAATGGAAAGATATTCCATGTTCATAGGCTAAAAAAATAATACTGTAAAATGTCCATGCTACCCAAAGCAATTTGACTGAATAACTCAATCGTTATTCAGTGCTATCCCTGTTAAGGGGGCATTTTTTCACAGAAGTAAAAACAAATTCTAAAATTCATATGGAACAGCACAAAAGCTCAAATAGCCAAAGCAGTCTTGAGGATGAACAACAAGGCTGGAGGCCTGACACTTCCTTATTTAAACTATATTACAAAGCTGTAGTAATCAAAACACTATGAAACTGACATATAGACACATAGGCCAATGAAACAAAATAGGGAGCACAGAAATTAACCCACACATATACATTCAATTAAACTTTGATAAGGACACCAAGAATATACAATGGGGAAAAGATAGTCTCTTTAATAAATAGTCCTGAGAAAACTGGATACCCTCATAAAATTGGACCCTTATTTCATACCACACACAAAAATTATTATAACTCAAAATGGATTAATTTAAATGTAGGACATGAATCTGTAAAATTCCTACAAGAAAAGGTAGAAGAAAAGCTCCTGGTGAAAATGGCAGGCGAGTGGGTGGCCTCCCCGCTCGCCGCTCCCAGGGAAGAAGGTGAAGAGGGCGGGCGGCTGCCTACGCATGGACTGCTCACTCCAAAAGCAGAATTGTGAATTTGCAGAGAAGCAGCGCGGGGCACTCAGTGCAGGACAAAAGGTGACGTGACCCGGAGGTACGTCGCAAAGACTGGAGAGCGCAGGAGGGCCGCGCTAGCACGACCTGACCTGCGGAACACCCACCACCCTCACAGACCTCCTAGCTGCTCAGACAGGGACACGCCTGCAGCTGGTGCAAAGCCCTCGCACTGGACAGCAGGCTCTGTGAGGAGGGGACAGCGGTGGGAGCCAGCCTGAACTCCTGCGTGCACTGTGCGGGGACTGCACCGGGCTGCGAAAGGACTAGACTGAGTTGTGGCCTCACGGGCTGTACTTTTGGTGTTTGAGAACAGGCAACTCGCCCCTGGAAAATAGCAGGACCAGGATATGGGAATTGACCGGAGAGCAAGGGGAAAGGCCTGAGAGGCCTCTGGCAGCTGCTTCAGCCAGGCTCTGGGCAGGGTGAGGAGGGTGAGGGTTAGGGTTAGCCTCTGCTCAGGTGCGTGGGAAGCAGATTGCAACCTCTCCATCCGGGCCTGTCTGCCCAGTTGCTGCATGTCTGCTTAGCCCTATCGCCTGCTCTCGCCGTCTGGCCGCAGACATTCTCAGGCCTCCCCGCTTGGAGGTCCTGTTTGGAAGACTGGTTTCAGGCTGCACCCCACTCCCGGCCTGGGACTCTAAGCTGGGGCACAGCAGGCTCCACCCTGAGGGGCCACCAGCAGCCACTTGCATGAGCATTGGGTTTCTATTTTATCTTGTATTTCTTTGTGCTTCCCTACAATCTATGTTCAAAATCCTGTAACTGTCATTTCAATATCTGATTTTGGTTGGGGTCTTTTGCTAGACATTTGGTTTTCGTTGTGGAGATGTGACTTTGCTCTGATTCTTTATACTTCTGGAGTTGTTTCGCTGATTCCTTTTCATCTGGAGTAGCTGTTGCTGCTTACCTCTCACCTCTCACAAAAATCAACTCAGATGGATAACAGACTTAAACCTAAGGCATGAAACCATAAGAATTCTAGAAGAAAATGTTGAAAAACTCTTACAGACACAGGCTTAGGCAAAGAATTCATGAAGAAAATCCCAAAGGCAATCACAGCAACAACAGAAATAAATAAATGAGACCTGGTCAAATTATAAAGCTTCTGCACAGCCAAGGAAACTATCACTAGAGTGAATACACCACCTACAAAATGGGAGAAAATATCAGCATACCACACATCCGAGCTAATAACTAGATAATGAGCTAATAATTAGAATCTATATAGAGCTCAAGAAAATCAGTAAGAAAAAATCAAACGACCCCATTAAAATGTGGGCAAAGTACGAAACATATGAAAAAATGTTCAACATCTCTAGCCATCAGGGAAATGCAAATCAAAACCAAAATTAAATATGAGTTAACTCCAACGAGAATGACTTTTATCAAAAAGTCCCAAAACAACAAATGTTGGCTTGGATGTGTAGAGATAGGAACACTCATATACTGCTGGTGGGACTGCAAACTAATACAGCCTCTATGAAAAGCAATGTACCTTAAAGAACTAAAAGTAGAACTACCATTTGATCCAGCAATCCCACTGCTGGGTATGTACTCAAAGGAAAAAAAGTCATCCTATAAACAAGACATCTGCACTTGAATGTTTATAGCAGCACAATTCACAATTGCAAAGATGTGGAAACAACCCAAGTGCCCATCAATACATGAGTGAATTAATAAAATGTGCTATATGTATACCATGGATTATTACTCAGCTAGAAAAAAACAGTGGTAATCTAACACCTCTTGTATTATCCTGGATGGTGCTGGAGCACATTCTTCTAAGTGAAGCATCACAAGAATGAAAAAAACAAGCACCCCATGCACTCCCTATCAAATTGGTACTAATTGATAGACACTTATGTTCACCTATGGAAGTAACATTCATTGGGTATCAGGCAGGAGGGAGGGGGGACGAGGGGATTGGTAAATTCACATCTAATGGGTGTGGTAGGCACCGTCTGGGGATGGGCATGCTTGTAGCTCTGACGTGGGTGGTGCAAAGGCAACACATGCAACTTCAATGCTTGTATCCCCATAATATCTTCAAGTAAAAATATAAAATAAAAACTATAAGATTCATCCATAAAAAAACAGCTCCATGATATTGGTCTTGGCAATGATTTTTGGATACAACACCAGAAGCACAGTTAACAAAAGCAAAACTAAGCAAACAGGATTGCATCAAACTAAAAAGCTTCTATACAACAAAGGAAGGATATCTAATGTGCAATCAACATAATGAAAATGGAACCTACAGCATGAGAGAAAATATTTGCAAAGCATGTATGTCATACGGGGTTCATATCCAATACATATAAGGAATTCTTGCAACTCAAAGGCAAAACAACAAATAACCTGATGAAAAAATGGGAAAAAATGGGCAAAGGAACCAAATAGAGATTTTTACAAAGAAATTCTCAATATATCTTAACACCTCTGCCTTTTCCTTATTTATTTTCTCTAAATCAAATATACTTCCCTTCCACCATCTTAACATGTTCAACTACTACCATCTTTCAACATCCTCATATAATTTTCTGATTCACTATAATATTTGTCATACTGTCCTACTTTCCTTAAGCAATAAATTCAGCTAGAGATGTCTGATAGTTCTTTGAGTCACCCTCTTCATTGCTTACATTATTTAGCACATTGCATAGCAACACACAGACCTGCAGGATAATATTATCTATAACACATCATCATAGTGATTTGTTCATATGTGAATAAATAAATCAAATAAAGTGTTAGATATGTTGAAAATATGTTTGTGCTGTAGGTTAAAGATTAAAGTATGCAATATAACTGTATACTATTGGGATTTAAAAACTATATATATGGTGAAAAATTGAATGGGAATTACCATAGATCTAAATCAATTAAATTTTATAGTATTAAATAATTTTTATAACTTATCCATCAAGATTTAATGGATTTAAATTTTGTGTCATATATACCAATGTAATACTATTCAGTCTTCTAAAAATTATAAAATTCTGTCATTTGTGATAACATGGATGAAACTAAAGGACATTATGTTAAGTGAAATAAACAAGGCACACAGAGACAAATGTCATATGATCTCACTTTTATGTGTGGAATCTAAAAAATTTGAACTCATAGAAGTAGAGAGTAGAATGGTGGATACCAGAGGCTGGAAGTTGGGAGAACTAGGAAAGGGAAGACATTTGTCAGCAGGTACAAAGTTTCACTTAGATAAGAGGAGTGAGTTCTCGTGTTTTATTGCACAGCGTGGCAACTATACTTATTAATAATGTATTATATATTTTAAAATAGTTAAGAGGATTTTAAATGTTCTCACCACAAAGAAATGATAAATATTTGAGGTGATTGATATGCTAATTAGTCTGATTTGATCATTCCATAATGTATACATGTAACAAAACATTACATTATACCCCATAAATATAATTATTATTTTTAATTAAAAATAAAATAAAACTGTTTAAAGGAAAAGAAAATCCTGTCATGTGCTACCACATGGACTGTTGGTGACATACTGTTAAGTGAAATAAGCCAATCACAGAAGGACAAATGCTGCATGATTCCACTTACATGAGGTGTCTAAAGTAGTAAAACTCACAGAAACAGAAAGTAGAATGGTGGTTCCAGGGACGGGGAGAGAAGAAAATGCGGAGTTGTTCAATCGGGTATAGAGTTTGTACACTTAAAAATTTAAGTGAGTTGATCTCATGGTTTTTTATGACAATAAAAATAAATTTTAGAAAGTTTAAAAAATGCATAAAATTTAATTTTATATAGTTCTAGTGATTTTATAGTAAGCTGTTTGGAGATCTTTCCTGATTTAAATTTGTGTTGGAATCACATAATTTATTTGAAAAGAGACATCTGGCAACCATTATGATAATCTTTGAACTCACATTTTGTCTTCTGCTCCGTGCTGGACATTGTGAGTAGTACCTAGGAAATGCGACTCCCACCTTTAATGGACATAAAATTTATTTCCACAGTTATAAGTAATACACATAAAATAACCAATGTAGGAGAGCCCCTGCCAAGTGGTCAATTGTGTGATCCTAATATTTGGAGCCATTAATGTTGAGAATGAAAGGATTCATTGTGGACTGGATAAATTACAGAAAGTTCCATTGATTAAGACTGTATCAAGTTATATCTAGAAGAATGGAACTTCCTGGAAAATAGTAAGAGATTAAACTAGGTAACATAAACAGGGTAAAAACTAATATGAGGAAATTTTTATGATTCACACTTTCTTAAATATGACTTCTGAAAATTGAAAATTAGTAAAGTCATTACTCCTCTCCTCTGACTCAACGGAAAGTGTGCGTGTGTGTATAGATATGAAAATCCCCTCCAAGGAGATACTGCATGCAATTTCCCTTCTCGGGTATTTCCCATTAGATTCGGTTTTTAGTTTTGATATGTTATGACTCAATAGATCATATGATATTTCACTTAATATCTCCCCGACTTACAAATTTCACACCTGCTACATGTTTGAGATCTTCAAACAACATAGAATTCAACTTTTCGATTTAAGATACAAAGTAATCATTTATTTTGTTGATATTTAAGAATACTAGCAAATAAACATCTTATTTTTCTTTTCATTTTTCTTTAATCAACTAATTAATTCAATGACTCATTAAATTATCCACTTAACAAATATCTAACCACATACCATGTGTCAGTCTTCTAAATGCTGATCCTTCAAAAATGAAGTTTCTCAATAAACTAAAAATAGAGCTGCCATATGATCCAGCAATTTTGTTACTGGGTATTCATCCAAAAGAAAGTAAATCAGTATATCAAAGGGATACCTGCACCCCCATGTTTATTGTAGCACTATTCACAATAGCCAAGGTACGCAGTCAACCTAAGTGTCTATCAATGGATAAAGAAAATGTGATATACAGACACAGTGGAATAACATTTAGCAATAAAAAGAAGGAAATTCTGTCATTTGTTCCAACATGAATGGAATTGGAGGTCATTATGTTAAGTGAAATAAGCCAGGCACAGAAAGACAAATATCACATGATCTTACTTGTATGTGGGACCTAATAAAGTTGGTTTTAGAGCTCATGGAGGCAGAGAGTAGAATAAGTTACCAGAGGCTGGGAAGAGGGGTGATAAAGAGAGGTTGGCTAATGGGTACAAGCATACAGTTAGACAGAAGGTACAAGTTGCAGTGTTCAATAGCACAGTACAGTGACTATAGTTGACAATATAGTTTATATTTCAAAATAGCTAAAATGTTTGAGATGTTGTCAATACAAAGAATAACAAATGTTCAAGGTGGTGGATATCCTAAATACCCTGATTTGATCATTACACATTGTATGTGTGTATCAAAATATCACGTGTGCTCCATAAATGTATACAATTATTATATATAAATAAAAAATTTTAAAAAGAAAATTTCTTGGCTGGGCATGGAGGCTCATGCCTATAATCCTAGCACTCTGTGTTGCTGAGGCAGGACGATCACTTGAGCTCAGAGTTCAAGACCAGCCTGAGCAAGAGCAAGACGTTGTCTCTACTAAAAATAGAAAACTTAGCCAGGCATCTTGGTCTGTGCCAGTAGTCCCCTTTAAAATATAAAATTGAGATAAAATAAAACGAAAATTTCTTGACTCTCCCAGCTTCATAATTAAGTATGAAGGAAAGAGGTATAAAACTTGTGTCAGATGCTAAAAATATATGTGTGTATACAAACTAGTAAAGGGACTTATATCAGGTGATGCATAACTACAGTTGGGACAAGGAGGAACTACAAAAGGGTTGAAATGAAAAGTAAATCATATTCCATCGGGAACAGAAAGAGTGCTTGGACAATATAGGAAGAAGAACACACATAAGCAAAAACAAAGAAAAAGTCGTTTATAGGTAGTGAAAGGGATGCTTTGGTGAATCAATATTGTAATCTATGATTGGCTACAACTGGAAATAAAACTTTAAAGAGAAGTTTAAGAAAATAGAAGAACCTTATATCCACGTTAGACAGACAAGTTTATGGTAGTACACAAGAAGTTTTATGGAAATTAAAGAAAATAAGCCCTGTATGAGAGAAAAATTATGAAAGATACCCTTCTGAGGAAGTGCTTTAACAAGACTCTCCAGTGCTTTAATTCTGAGGCGTCGGCTGACCTGCTTGGGCAGTGTAGGGAGTCGCAGTTTCAAGACGCTCGCACACGCCTGGCCACAGCGTCAGCGCAGGACACATCGCAGCCGTAAGTGGTAGGTCTTACGGTTTACAGCCATGGATTCCTGTCTGTGGAATAGTCGTTAATATTTATTAGAGTTAACCACTGATGATGAGCAGTGGCTGAGTTCATTTCCCCCCAACAGCTGTCCGCAGCTCTGAGGTACTGCGTGGTTATGGATTATACACAAACATACAAAGATGAATAGTAGGTAGACATTCGATGTAAATGGATTGATAGATACAAGCGTGTCAGTACACACATACACACACCTGCATATATGTTCTCTATGTCTATACAGACAGTTCAGAAAAGGTATTATTTACATTATTTGAGATCCTTAGCTTTTACTTTTAAAAAGTCTCCTGGGAAAACATAGTTTTCTAAACTTATTGGAGTCTCCATATAATAGAGTCACTAGGGAGTTTACAAGGCAAAATTTATAGAGTGAGAAGAAACTAAATTTCTTTCTTCACCCAGAGAGGCTCCCTCTGGGAGGCTGGCTGATTTTAAAGCCTTGTTATTTTGTGAGACGTACTTCCAGGTGGGTGCGGTGGAATTGTCCTGTGGTAATTTAGCAGCAGCCTCAGAAGGGAATCTGGGCTGAGCAGTTCCTATAATAAACCCCACCCTCTGCATTCCCATGCCCAATTACAAATGGAGAAAAAGATGAATGAAAATTCGAGCATCCTCTTGCTTTTTCCCAAACTAGGAAATTCCCACCAGTCAGGCGAGACATCTTTTCAAGAAAGATTAGGAATTCTTAAAAAAAAAAAAAAAAAGTTGAATGTCCTAGACAAGGAGACTGTAAAACCATTTGTAATGTTTTCTAAGTTATGGCAAGAACTTCGTCCTGAATCCATAGTAGATGTGTGTGAATTCTTTGTGGGCTAGATACTAGGGAATGTTGCGTAGCCTTGAAGTCTGATAAATTTACTCGAATATTGAGTTTAAATAATCCATAAGGAAATTATAATGGTGATAGAATAGTGAGTAGAATCCCATCCAGGCCTGCTTCATGACATCAACTGCACTAACTTATTTTCTGTAGTAGTCAATCTTCTTCATCAATTTACTAACTCCACTTAATGACGTTATGCCTACAGCTTTTATTCCACACCTTTCTGAATCACTCAATCAATCGGTCTTTCTGTCTCTCCATCTCTGTCTCTCCCTTTGTCTCAGCCCAGTAATTCTATCAGGGACATTGATTTAACACCATGGCATCTGCTTTCCGTTTTATTTTTCCTTACACTATCTCCGTGGTGATGATCTTCAAATCCAACTTCTAAAGGCTGTAGATGCCTGACAACACGTACTCCACTGGAACTTCATTTTCTGTGAGTTGAAATTTTTCATCTTTCAGTTTCTACCAGAAGTAGAATAAAATAGTATTTAAAATGTCTTCAAGAAGTGATGGATATTTGTCCTAAATTGCTGTAATTTGATAGTATGTTATCACAGCTGGTAGATTTGTAAACTATATTAGTTACTCCACAAGACTACATTTAATTTATTTTGACCAATTTTAAAAAGAAAATTGATGCTCATATTTGATTGCAATGTCAAAGTATAGATTAACAGATTTTATAGAAATTTAATTTTTTCAATGTTGATTCCAAATAATGGAATAGAATCTTTCTTTCCATTGATTTAATTAACATGTACACATCCATAGCATTTGTGTATTTCCCTAATTTAATTTTAAGTGCTTGGCTTTAAAATTATTTTGCTGCTGTGTTGATAATAAAACATGGAGAGAATGTACCAGCTTATTTTATTATTACTTAACTATTTTCTATTATTCCATGGATTTCTAAGATCTACTTTGACAATCATGATGCAATCTCTCTTTTCTAATAAATTCATGGATATCTGTGCCTTCACTGGAAATTTTTTACTCTACAACATCAAACTTCCTTCCTTGTCTTTTGTCATAAGATTTCTTTTTCTGTTTTCAATTCTGATTTGTCTGTTATTTGTATTGTGATACATGATTTTATTCTTTTTAAATTTTCGTTCCTTAACATTTCACACCATTTTAAAATTTTTAATCCATTTTATTTATGCTTCTTATAAATACAATCAAATTTTCTTTTTATTTCAGTCTCATTGTAGTAATAGGTGAACTTAATTTACATTTTGATACAATTGATATGTTGGCTTTCTATTGTACGATTCATTATTTTTAACTGTTGCTTTGTTTCTTTCTAATTTTACTTTGTTTTTTGGAAATTTATTGATTTTTTTCTGTCTTGTCTTTGATATAAGGATGTACTTTGATATGTTTCTGTCCTATCAAAATCACATATTGATGTTAATATTTTTCTTGAAGATACAAAACTTTTTATGTCATCTTTAAATTTGGAGTTTTCTCTGTGCACTCATTCTTCTAATTTATTTTAATTATGCAGCGTGGGATTAATCCCTGAAACAATTCTATGTAGAGAAGAAGAGTCTCCCATCCAAGTACTAAACCAGGCCCAACCCTGCTTAGCTTCTGAGATCAGACGAGATCGGGCGTGTTTAGGGTGGTATGGCCATAGATGAGAAGTGTCTCAACCATTTCTGGCTGATATATGATGCAACCACACAGGTATATGGAGACATGCCAAAATATCATTAAAAACTGATAAATTTGCTCTAAAAATTTGTTATGAAAATATTATTTTTTAAATTTAATACTCTACTTATTTTGTTTCCATTATTTACTTATTTACCACTTATAAGATCTCCCTTTATAGACTAAACTTCATTGACTACAGCAAAATTTAAAGAAGACATTAGTGAGAGCTTAAATTCTAGAGTTGATCACTTCATGTAATCTGAAATATGGTAAACAATTTCATTTTGACTTCTACAATTCACTGGCCAGTACTGGTTGAAGTGCACTGTCCATTCTCAAGAGTGAAACTTAGAAGTAGCACCCAGTTGGTGTGTGCCCTGCAGATTTAGAACTAGGGTCTGGGGCTAACTGGATAATATCTCAAATATGTGGTGCAAGTCAGATCTTCTGAAAGTAAAAATCAGTTACAAAATTAAATTATACTTAATTATTAAAGAGAAATACATTTCTTACATCGAACAAATGCATTTTTCACAAATAATCATAATAACATATATAGACAAGATGTAAGTACATTGTGGTTACTGTCTTTTCATCATTTAGGTTATGAAATAGGAATGTAAGGCTTAATGAAGACTGCATTAGGGACATTGATTTTCATATATCCTAATCATAAGAAACATTGATTTTTATATATATTTTTATCTGCAAGTTATAAAATTCACTTTAAGCATATTTTTAAATCATGTAGTTTATTCTTATGAAAATAAAACATAAATAAAAGATCCTAATTCCATATATCTTACTTAGAATACTGTGTTTTAATGAGTGATGCATCTTGCTTCTGTATTTTCCTTGATTAAGAGAAGAGATCCTCCACCCAGCATGGAGAGGGAGAACTGGACCATAGTGACCGAGATCACTCTTATAGGAATTCCTACAACCAGAGCTTTTGGTGGCCTCCTCTTCTTGACATTTTTATTGGCCTATTTGGTGACAGTTCTTGGAAACACTCTCATCATTACCCTGATTCTTGTGGATTACAGGCTGCAGTCACCCATGTATTTCTTCCTCAGAAATCTTTCTTTCAGTGAAATATTAACCACAACATGTGCTGTTCCCACGATGCTGGCAGGGTTCCTGCCAGGAAGAAAGAGTATCTCATTTGGTAGATGCTTTGCACAGTCCTATTTCTACTTTCTTTCTGGATGCACTGAGTTTATTCTTTTTGCTGTCATGTCCTATGACCGTTATGTGGCCATTTGCAGCCCTCTTCAATACCCTACGATTATGACCAGGTCACTCTGTGTCCGTCTTGTCGTCCTCTCCTGGGTGGGTGGTTTTCTCCTAATCCTCCCATCTACTGTCCTTAAGGCAAGACTGCCATACTGTGGCCCCAATGTAATTGATCATTTTTTCTGTGACAGTGGCCCCCTTCTCCACTTAGCCTGTGTTGACATCCGTGCCATTGAGCTATTGGACTTCCTTAGCTCCATAGTCTTGCTCCTCAGCTCCCTCTCACTCACAGTGGTCTCCTATGTTTACATCATCTCCACCATTCTGAAGATACCTTCAGGCCAAGGTCAACGCAAAGCCTTTACCACCTGTGCCTCTCACTTCACTGTGGTCTCCATGGGCTATGGGATCTCCATCTTTGTCTATGTTCACCCCTCACAGAAGAGCAGCCTGCACCTCAACAAGATTCTCTTTATCCTCTCCAGCGTCATCACACCCCTCCTGAATCCCTTCATCTTCAGCCTACGGAATGAAACCATGAAAGATGCTCTGAAAGACACATTGGCCAACGGACAGATCCTGCTCAAAAGGATGAGGTCCAAGTGATGGAAACTTTGAGAATCATCCCTAAACTTAAGTACTCTTCACCTTGTAGAGAATGAGTTACAGAATTGATACTATAAATAGAAAAGGTAGCTATGTTGTGTTTTCACATTATTTACATTATAATAACAAACTGCATTCATGTGCAATTTATTTTTAAAATGGCTAAATCAGCATTAAACAGAGTGATTTGGTAGTGGTGTCAGTGACACTTACGGTGCTACGTGTAACAGCTTATCGATGTTTTGGTGGAATACCTGTCTTTAAGGATGGTCATAGTGATAGTGTGCATTAATGTTGGGCCTCTATTGTGTATAGTACTTTGTTGAGTTTATGCATTGCAAATTCAGAAAAAACCACTCATTCAGGTCTTTTAGGAAGACACATATGAAGCTGGCTTATGTTTGTACTGTAACTTTTACTGATTTAAGAATGTAAGAGACAACTACAGTCAACAGACCTCTCATTCCTTATACCATAGCCCTTTTAATTACTACATAAGAACTCAAAAGGGAAAAAACTGGTACCTAGAATTTTTTGCCATCTTTTGTGTTTGTTTTCTCTTCTCATTAGACTTTTTCAGAAACATGGCAGACTGACTTTGTTCATATCACATGTATGTAACACAGTCAAAGTCAGTTCCTAGATTTTACATTTATATTGATCGATGGAGAGAGGTTGACTTAGTTCAAACTTGCAATATCCTAGGTATACAATTTGATTGCCTGGCTTTAGCTATGTGACCTTTATATGGCCAATCAAATACAGCCAGTATTTTCATCTCATGACAAAGATCAGTGTGTTTTGGAGAAGGATTAAGTTTCAGAAGGAAAGAGATATACTCAGAGTGAATATAATAGATGAAGAGTTGTTAGTTGCTGTTAGTTGCTCTATCTTTCCTCATATACAATTAAATCCTACACAGCTTTATACAGTGGTGTTAATTCACATACAGCCACGCATTTCATCTAATCTTTGCACAGTAGACATGGCAGCCATTTAATTTATGTCAAATTTGACTTCTTTTGAGAATAAAATGGAGTGCCGTGTATAATTGTGTTGTTAAAAAAATATTTGCAAAGCTATACGTTCCCATGGCACACCTCCTCAAATGGTCATCTTACTGATGAGAGAATGCAAAGCCATTTCATAAGACATCTATCCGCAAAGGAGGACCACTGGGTGATGCCCTTCCTCACTGAGGACAATACGTATTCTTCCCAGTCCCGCCGTTCTTGGTCTAAGCGATTGATACAGGAGGAAACATTTATGTCCCATTTAACTAATAGGAAAAGTGAAAGCACCATCACTATAGTATAAGGTATGTACTACAGTACAACAACGACAAAAAAAAAAAAAGTCAGTCACAGAAGAGAAATTCTCATAGCCACTGGGTGACCATTTTCCTGAAGAAAAGTATTCTCTTTGTCAATTAACTTGACTATCCCTGATTTTATCCATTTTAAAATCTTCCTCTCCTGTGCCCTTCCATTCATTTCAGAAAAGAAATTTGCAAATAAGACTGGCGGGGGTGTTGTAGCCTGCAAAGTGACTTCTGTTGGTTTGTCAGTTGACCTAAGCATCCAACATCTGACAGCATACATCCCAGGTGTAATGTTTTCTGTTCATACAGCTCAAAGAAACCTTAGTTGGATAGAGGTATAGTTCATTTTCTTAATAAAAAGGGTGGGATAGGGATTGGGAATTCAGTATTTTTAGTGAACAACATCAGAGAAATTGTTGAATTATTATTCCATTTGCACTTGAGCCATGAACTTTGGTTTTCTGTCACCACCACCAGGATTATATACACTTGTAAGTCTCAGTTTCTGGAACTGGGCCTCAGACTCTGCCTGACCTCCATGTGATGGGAAGGACTGGTTAATGTAGTGAGGCAAAGATGTTCTCCTCTGGTTTTTCCTTTTTTCCTCCCAGTGTCAGAGAGGGGAGATGTGCTATACAATGGAGCCATCTTGACTTTGTCATTGAGGGGATGATGATAAGAGGTTAGGGGAGGGGCAATTACTGGACTCGTCCAGATATTTCTATAAAGACTGCCAGATATCACAATTGCACACTAACTGTACAGTTCCATAAAAAATTTAACTAGGACCTATCATAGCTAGAAAGATCTTTCTTTATTCATGCTGTATCCAAATCTTTCTGTTTTCCTCTCTCTATTTCTCTCCCCGCCTTCTTAGTCTCTTGCTCTCTCACTGAAGGGTACAGTATTTATTCAAAAAACTATGACATACTAAAATTTTCCTATAAAATTTCCTGAAATCTCCGGATTCACTAGAAATATCTGAACAAGAAACCATAGACAATAATTTAGCCAACCATTATATACCTGCACTGTACATGTTTGCAGTTGTCCAGTCTGCAATAAAAGAAATCCTCACTACCTTATAGTAATAATATAATATTAATAGTTGCAAAATTTTCAGCCTATCACTTATAGTGCATTGATGTTAGGAATCAAATTTTGGATTGATTTGGTTACAATTGACAAAAACTCAATTTTAAGTAGTTGGGCAGTGGAGGAGGGTTTTACTGGCTCAGAGAATCCTGTGAGAGCTTCATTTAGCAAAACATAGGCCTCTGTGCTGATAAACAAAGGCTTCCAGGCCTTTCACTGGGATCTCTGATCTCTACTTCTCTCTGTTCATTGGCTGTGTTCTCTGTGACATAAAAGTATTTTCCATCCTTTGGAGGGGAAATAAATCCAGTGATAGACTTGGTATTAACTCTTCAAATGCTGCCATCAAAAAGAAACTGAGTCTGAATCTAAGGAAGGAATCTGCTGTGAGGCTTGGGTAAGTTGATTCTTCCTGCATTAGAGAACTGCACCAGCATAGAGGTGTTGGCTCACTGTGATTAGGTGCTTGTCTAGAATCATTTAACTATTATCAAGAAGTGGGCTCTTTTGGATAGATGCCTAATAATGCTACTGCTGGATCGAATGGTAATTCTAATTTTAGCTCTTTGAGGAATCTCCAAATTCTTTTCCACAAATCTTAACTATGGTGCTCCTTACCTCTGTTTTGAACATGTAACATAGCTGTGGTATGGGTGTTGGTTGGGAATTTAGACAACCTCGCAAGAGTTCTCAAGGCACAGTGAAGCCTGATCAACTGTGTCTACTCCCCTAGACATAGAGCCCTGCTCACAGTGAATTTAGATACCAATGTGATTCAAAGCATAATAAATATAACCACAAAGTAGAATGATGTTTTAAAATTCATTGTTTTTTATACTTTATGCCATATAGAAAAACTCTGGGTGAGTTTTTAAGGAGCCATTCATGATTAATTCAATCATTTTCTCATTTGGAATAGAAATAAACAAAATATGTAAAAATCAGTGAAAGTACATGGAATATTGACTTTCACAAAACCAACATATCCAGGTATTTTAAGATATCTGTCTTATTTGTGTTGATTTATTGACACTTTCAATTTTCTCCTAGATGTTTAGAGAAGGCCTCAAATAATAGCTTACCAGAGAAACATTTAATCATATCATATCTGCTCAGAAATTAACTTGCACTCTGCCAACTTTTAGATACAGGGCATTGAAAATTTCACAAAAGTAATGATTATTCAAACTTCGACTAATAAGAAACAATTTACATGGAATGCTAGGAAGTATCGACGTACACCTAAAGTTTCTCATTTACCAGGAGCAATAGGTGAGTTAGATTTCTTTGAGCAATTACGAGAATTTACTTTCTTTTCATAGAATAGCCATAGATGTATTTGGAAACTATTGTACTGAGGAATCCTTTTAATTGCCATATTTGATATTTAATGTATAAAGCCAGACTGAGAATATTGAAGTTATGTTTAAAAATTATTGTATAATTCATCTATAAGAATAAGCATGTGTAATTATCAAGATGATATGAAAAAGATGAGGGAATTATTAGCTCTTCCCAAAAATTAAAATATTTTACATAGCAACAATAATAAAAACAGCTTACTATCTGAACAGTAGACATAAATCACTAGAACTAGATGGATAACCTTGACATAAAGCCTATTCTTCATACAAATTTTACATAATAAAAATTTAATCATAAATAATTATTTAATAACTACTATTAAGCCATTCATTTAAATTTGGAAAGTTTGAGATTTATTTAAAAATTGAATAGTAAAGAATGAAATTATAATATAACAGTAATAGAATTTAATATTTGTCATTTTACTAAAGGGGGAATAATGTTTTAAATTTAGAAATATAGAAATTAATTTTAAAATTCTGATGCCAAAAAATATTAACAAGAGATAAGCAAAGGGCAATTCACAAATGAAAACTTATGCTGAAAACAAAATGTGGAAAACACTGTCAATAAAGAAGCAAATAAAATAGTTGGTCCATTTTATTATTGAGTTTTTAAAACAATTATAATACCTATTGACCAAAAAAAAGTAGTGAATCTAATATATATTCTTACTTTGCTGACACCAGTATAAATTAATGAAGTAAATTTGTCAAGAGATTCCAAAAGCCATAAAAGTGTTTATATCCTTTGATTAAATTATATAATCTGTAAACATTTATCCTAAAGATATAAACCAAACAGAAAATAGAAATGAATAATTGAGCATTATTTATAAAAATAAATATCAGAGTGTATAATGATAAATAAATGGTTCATTAAATAAACACAACAATCAACATGATTGAATATTACATGGGCATTAAAAATTAATTTTTCGTATCCTAACTTAGAAAAGACAAATGATATATGTCAAGCAAAAATACCAATGATATAATGCTATGTTGCTAATTTTAAATGAATTTTATATTTATTATGTCACAATTATGTAATTTGAATCTACATGGACACAAAATACTGTCATTGCACAGGTCCCCACCAACTTTCAGCACTGATAGTTTCCAGTTCAAGATCACTGACTAGATGAAGCCAGTGTGTACCTCTCCCACAGAAAGGAATCAATTGAGTAGCTATTCATGCTTCAAATAGATAGTGTAAGAGAGAACACTGGGACTCAATAGAGAAGTGAAAGGAAGCAGGAAAGCAGAGGAGAGGGAAATCAGGCAGCCTGCTTGGCCAGGATTAGCAGGAAGACCAGAGAAGTTCTCTGATGCAAGGAAAGTGAGTGAGAGGTTCCTTGCATTCCACACTCCTACCAGGGACTTATAGAATCTTAGCTATGGGAGATCCCCTAGACCCTTCTGGGCCCCCAAACTAATGCAAGGAGCTGCCTAGATATTTGTCAGAGGCATTGCTCAAACTTGCATGTATTCCCACAGGCTTTCAAGCCCCGAGCAGCTACAGCTTAGCACCATTCAGAAATCCCATTCCCCAGAGGTCTCTGCCTTGCTCTGGGGCTGCCAAAGTCACAGGCCCACGGAGGGAGAAGGGAGGCTGGGCCCTTTCATGCGCTTCAAGGACAGACACTGCTAAGGGAAAGAGGTAGGAGTAGTCAGTGTGCCCCACAGATGTCTGCCTCCACTGATAGGGCCCGCCCTCACTGGTGGCAAGTTCAGCTGCAACCTGCCAACATTTGAAGGGCCCAGCCCCTAGAGGTTTGAGCTGCCACTGCCATAGTTGCTGCTGATGCTACTGGGCCAGGGAAGGAGTGGGAATCTCACCCTTTTGTGCACCCCAGTGACAGAGAAGGCTTCTGCTGTTGCTGAGAGATAAGGGGCTGTGAGTAGACCATTTACCCCTCAGCTGCCTGCCTCCACTGAGGGGGTCCACTCTGCATTCCAGCTGTAGCTTGGCAGCACCATTTGGGGAGCCCATCCCCCAGAGGTCTGCATCCTGGGTGCCCCACACTGCCTTCTGCAAGCCACACAGATGCCTGTCTCTGCTAATCCTGCTTAGATGGGCCTGCCCTCCGCAGTAACAGGCCCATAGCAAACAGCCCTGCCCCTGCTTGAGCATTCTGCTGGCAACCACGGATCAGCCCACCCCACCCTATCACAGACGGCACCTAAATGCAGGGGGGCCTAAGGACAAATTTGCCAGCTCAGTCCTGGTCTGGTCCCACCAGAACTGAAGCATGCCATCCAGGGACCTGGGAACTGGGGATTGCCTAACCTACTCCACTACCACTAGCACCTGAAGACTCCCTCAGTGTTCTGAGGCTGGGCTGACTCAAATTGGCAGCAACACCACAGCTGGTACTCACTGGCATATGCCAAAAGGCTGGGCCCCTCTCCCTCTATACATGCAGCAGCAGATTTCCCTGGAGAGGAGAGTAAGCAAGCCACAAAGCTATCTGTTTGGGGCTGAAGAAAGCCCCAAAACAATTTAGGAGAAAGCTATGGGACAGGCATTTACCGCAGCTCTCAGTAACATTGTGGCCTGGAGATAGACACAGTGTCTGACTGAACTGAGAGTCATGAGCCCCAGAATGGGCATGATAGGGAAGCAGACCACAACTCTTCCTGGCTAAGACGCAGAGCTGTTACTGTCCCCTCCCCCTTGTGGAGACCTTGGTGCAATTCAGTGGGAGCTCCCCTATCACTCCTGGGAGGGCTAAAGCCTGTGCTTATCATTGAGATATCTGTGGGTAAGTTTAGTGGTCCAGCCCTGACTGGCTTTGTTCCCCCATCTAGGGCTAAGCAGGGAACTCAGGGCACCAGGCATTTCACAGACCAGTTCATTTGAAACAACAGAGAACCCCTGCTGGTAAACAAAGGTCAAACATATAACCATTGGAAAGTAAATTAATACATAAACAGTGATAGAGGGGCAGAGCACGATGGCCAAACAGAATGCTCCAGCAATCATCCCTCTACACAAACACCAAATTCAACAACTATCCATGCCAGCTACCTTCAAAAGAACCAAAAATCAGATGAGCCCTCATACTACCTGGTTTTAACATTATATCAAGAAAAGAGGCACTGAGGAGGGCAGATTCCCTATCCCCCAGCAGTATCACACCAGCACACTGAGTGGAGAGAGAATCTATGAGCTTGGCAAAGGGAAAGTAAAGTGATTGTGGGACTTTGCATTGAAACCCAGGGCCACCCTGGAGTAGGGGAACCCAGCACAGGGCAGAATTCTGCCAGTGCCCAAAGAGCGAGACTTTAAACCAGTCCAAGCAGAGAGAGATGCTTCACCTTGAAACCTGAGTTCCAGTTAGCCTCACCACCAGTTGACAAAAAAGCAGCCTGGGCCTGGACTAAATTAGGTAAGGCATTCAGGCCACAAAGATGCAGTACTTGGACAATTCCCCTGGCTGTGCTGGCTCAGAGCCAGTGGACTTAGGCTATACATACCTCAGGGAGTCAGCTAACCACAACTATAGGCAGTGCAGCTCAGGGAGTCTTCTTCCAGTTGGGGAAAGGAAAGGGAAAAGTTCAGAGGACATTGTTTTGCAACTTGGGTACCAGCTCAGCAACAATAAAATGAAGTACCAAGCAAACTCCTGAGGCCCCTGACTCCAGTCCTTAGTTCCTGGAAGGCATTTCTGGACCCACCCTGGGCCAGAAGGGAATATGCTGCCCTGAAGGAAAGAACCCAGTCCTGGCAGGATTCACCACCTGCTGACTTAAGAGCTCTCTGGGGCTTTGAATAAACATCAGAAGTAAACAGGCAATAGTCATCACTGGCTTTGCTGGTGGGCTAAGGTTGTGCCCACATCACTCCTCCCCCAGGATAGACCATATGTGAGGCCACAAAACAAGTCTCGACAATTTCAAAAAGTTTGAAATTATATCAAGTATCTTTTCAGAACACAATGGAACAAAACTAGAAATCAATAACAAAATGAACTTTGAAAACTGTACAATTACATAGAAATTAAACATCATGCTATTGAATGACCAATGGGTCAATGAAAAAATTAAGAAGGAAATTAAAAAATTTCTTGAAACAAATGAAAATAGAAACACAGCATACCAGAACCTATGGGATACAGCAAAAGCATTCTTATGTAGCTTATAGCAATAAATGCCTACATCAAGAAATAGAAAGACTTTAAGTAAACAACCTAATGATGCATCTCAAGGAATTAGAAAAACAAGAACAAGCCAAACCCCAAATTAGTAGAAGAAAAAATAAAGATTAGAGCAGAAATAAATGATATTGAGACTAAAAATAAAATACAAAAGATACAAAAAAGAAAAAGTTATTTTTTGAAAAGATAACCAAAATTGTCAAACTTTTAGCTAGACTAAGAAAAGTAGAGAGAAAACCAAAATAAATAAAATCAAAGATGAAAAAGGAAACATTACGCTAATACCATAGAAATATAAAGAATCGTCATAGACAACTATGAATGACCATACACCAACAAATTGGAAAATGTAGAAGAAATGGATAAATTCCTGGACACATATAACTTACCAAGATCTAATCATGAAGAAGTAGAAAACTTGAACAGACCAATAATTAATAATGAGATTAAAGCAGTAATAAAAATTTCCATCAAAGAAGAGCCCAATACCTGTTGGATTTACTGCTGAATTCTAACAAACATTTCAACAAAAACTAACACCAGTTCCACTCAAGCTATTGCAGAAAATTGAAGAAGAAAAAATTCTTTCAAACTCATTCAACTAGGCCAGCAGTAACATTATCCTGTTACTAAAATCAGATAAGGCCACAACAAAAAAAGAAAACTACAGGTCAATATCCCCAATCAAAATAGATAAAAAATCCACAATGGAATACTAGCAAACTGAATTCAACAACACATTAAAAAGATCATTCATGATGATCAACTGGGATTCATCTCAGAGATACAAGAATGGTTCCACATATGCACATCAATAAATATAATATATCACATCAACAGAATCAAGGACAAAAACCATATGATCATTTCAATAGATGCAGAAAAAGCATTCAATAAAATTTAACACCCTTTCATGATAAAATTTTTCAACAAATTGGATATAGAAGGAACATACTTCAACATAATAAAGGCCAGATATGACAAATCCTCAGCTAATATCACACTGAACAGGGAAAAACTGAAAACTTTTTACTAAGATCTAGAATAAGACAAGGATGCTCACTTTTACCACTTCTTGTCAACATAGAACTGGAAGTCCTAGCAAAAGCAATTAGGCAAGAAAAATAAATAAAGGACATCCAAATTGGAAAGGAAAAGGTCAAATTATCCTTGTTTGCAGACCACATGGTCATATATTTAGAAAAACCTAAAGAAGCCACCAAACAACTCTTAAAACTGATAAATGAATTCAGTAAAGTTGCAGATACAAAATCAATATACATAAATCAGTAGCATTTACATAGACCAAGAGTGATCAATCTGAAAAATAAATTTAAAAAGCAATTTCATTTATAATAGCCATAGAAAAGTAAAATACTTAAGAATAAATTTAACTGAAGAAATGAAAGATCTCTACAAGAAAAACTAAAACACTGTTGAAAGAAATTAAAGAAGACACAAAAAGTGGGATCCCATGGTCACGGATTGGAAGAATTAATATTATTAGTATATCTATACTACCCAAAGTGATCTACAGATTCAATGAAGTCCCTATCAAAATACCAATGACATTCTTCACAGGAACAAAAACAATCCTGAAATTCATGTGGAACCACCAAAAAAAAAAAAAAAAGAAAGAAAGAAAGAAACCTAAATAACCAAAGCTATCCTGAGCAAAAATGACAAAGCTGGAGACATCTTCTGAAATCACCAGTCTATTTCAAACTATACTACAGAGCTATCGTAATCAAAACAGCTTTGTGTTGGCATAATGGAACAGAACAGAGAACCAAAAAATAAACCCACACCTACAGCCAACTAATTTTTTTTTCATGTTTCACAACTTTAATAGAATATTCTAACTATTCTATACAAATCGAAAACGACGTATTCAGTTACAAATGTGTTATAAGGTAAGGCTGAGCACTGTCCTAACATACCTGCTCACAGTGTGGACACAGCAGTCCCGGCTGCCAGGGACTGCTGTCACACACGTGGAAACCCCCCAACGCCAGCTGCCAACCAGTCACACCAAACCCAAGGCATTGAAGACAGGATGAATGATGGGGCCCAGAAATGGAGTCACTGAGAAGGCGACGCTCGCTCTCACGCTGAGCCAGAAAGCTGCACGGGCACCGCAGCCTCTCCCCTGGAAGACTGAGGAACACTGGGGGCACTCTGCCCGCAACACGTGGTCTGCATGTCATGAGAACCAGCTCCTGCCTCCGGCAGCAGGAAGCAGATCGCTTCTTCTACACAGGCCTCGCTCCCACTAGCAGATGGCACGCCTTCCTGCGCAAGTCACCAACGTGGTTCCAAAGTTGTCAGGATGAGTAGCAGCGTGAGCTCAAAGTCGTCACAGCAT
>CAUYRT010055573.1:0-36409 GCA_963574885.1 Lepilemur ruficaudatus | reverse complement strand
ATTGTGTTTTGTTTGGACTGATGTTCAAAGTGTTTTTTTTAGTGGTTGCTTCGTGATTGCAATGTACATACTTAACTTTTTGTAGTGTGTTTAGAAGTGATATTTTACCACTTGAAGTGAGTACAGAAACTTTCCACCTTATAGGTCCTTACTCTCCTCCCCCATCTATTATAGTTGTCTTATGTATTTATTTGTAGAAAACTCCACATGCAAAAAATCAATCATATTTCTATATAATAGCAATGTACTGTTGAAAGCCAAACTTTAAAAAAATATATCGTTTACAATTGCTTCCCCTTCAAAAAAATACTTAAGTATAAATCTTATAAATCCTGTGTAAGATCTACATGCTGAAAACTATAAAACTCCAATGAAATAAATGAAAGACAATCTAAATAAACGGAGAGACATAACATATCCATGTATTAAAAGTTTCAATATAAAAAGGCAATTTCTCACAAATTGATGTATAAATTTAATGCAATTCAAATCAAGATCCCAGCACGATTTTTTTGTAGATACTGATAAGCTGATTATAAAATTTATATGAAAGACAAAGGAACTAGAATAGCTAAAAATATTTTTCACAAAAAAGAATGTGAAAGAATCACACTCCTTATTTTAAGATTCATTATAAATCTACAGTCACCAAAACAGTATGGTATTGGCAAATGGATAAACACACAGATCAAAAGAACAGAAGAGTCAAGAAATAGACCCACACAAATACAATTAGTATTTTTAAACAACTTTATTAAGACAATTCACATTATTTTCAATTCACCCAGTAAAAGTATATAATTTAATGGTTTCTAGTATAGTCACATATGTGTAATCATCACCACAGTCAGTATTAGAACACTTTATCATCACTTCACAACCCACAGAGAAATCCCATACTCTTTAAGCCATCACTCCCTTAACTCCCAGCCCCAAGCAACCACTAATCTACCTTCTGTCTCTACAGATGTGCCTGTTCTGGACGTTTCACATAAATAGGATTATATAATATGTGGTCTTTAATGACCAGTTTCTTTCACTTAGTAAGGCTCACCCACATTGTCACATGTGTCACTACTTCATTCCTTTTATGGTTGAGTATGTATAAACCACATACTGTTTATCTATTGTCTATCTACTTTGGATTGTTTCCACCAAGGCCAATTAACAAAAGTATAAAACAATTCAACAGAGAAAAGATACTTTCTTCAACCATTGGTGCTGGAGTAATTGGACATCCACAGGCAAAAAAAATAACTTGACCTAAACCCTACACTTTAAAAATTAACTCTAAATGTACTATAAATCTAAAAGTAAAATAAAAAAACTATAAAACTTAGGAAGGAGAAAATCCTGTATGACTTGGGGTTAAGGCAAAGAGTTCTTAGTTATGACACCTAATGCACAATCCATCAAACAAAACAAAAAAATAAATCAGACTTTATCAAAATGAAAACTTTTGCTCTGTAAAAACCACTGCTAATGGACTGAAAAGGTAAGCTGCAGACTAGAACAAACACTGGTAAAACACATTATCTGACAAAGAACTAAAGAGGCAAAACATGTGAACAGACACTTCACAAAATGCTGTCTCTATCGTATCTATCCCAGCAGCAACTACACCCCATTTCCCTGCTTCCGTACACACAAAGCTCCTTGCGAGAGCTCTCTGTACTCAGTTTCCATTCCTCTCTGTGAGTGGCCCCACCACTGCCCCAAAATTGCTTCTGTCAAGATCACCACTGATTCCCACATTGCTAAATTCGATGGTCAATTCTCAGCCCTTATGTTAGTATGCCGGCAGGCAGCCTTTGATGCAGAGAGTACTCCCTCCTCCACTTCACTCACTGGCCTCCTGGTTTTTCTCCTCTCTTACTATAAATTCCTCCTAGGTATCCTTTGCTGGTTCCTCTTCATCTCCCTAAGCTCTGGGCACATTCCCCAAGGGTACTTGGACCTCTTCTCCATCTCCTCTTCTTCTATACTTGCCTGCTTGGTATTCTCATCCAGCCTTATGGCTTTAAATACCCCTATAGTTTAATGACTCTCAAATTTATATCTCCAACCCACACTTCTCCCTGAACTCAGTCAGACTCATCAAGTCAAATGTCAACTCAACAACTCCAAACTAACAGGCATCTCACAGTCTATCCAAAAATGAACTTCTCATCTTCACCCCAAAACCTTCTTTAATTCCAGTTCTTCTAATTTCAGTTAAAGGCAACTCCATCTGTCTAACTTTTCCAAAAATTGAGTAGCCTTTGGGTTCTTTTTCTCATATCTCACCTCCAACCCATCAGCGTATCCTACTGGTGGTATCGTCAAATACATCCAAAATCTTAACATGGCACACTGCATCCACACTAGCATCCTGGCACGATCCTAGTACCTGTTTTCTGGCTTCTATCTTTGCCCCTCTGTAGCTTACTCTCAACACTGAGGCCAGAGTGAGCTTTAAAAACTGAAGTCAGATCTTGATACTCCTCAGCTACAACCCTCAAATAAAAGTCAATGCCTTGAAACAGCAAAGTCCTACACAACAATCGCCCCCTGCCTTACCTCTCTCTCAGAATCCATCTTCTACTGTTCCTCTCCTCATTGACCTCCTTACTACCTCTCCTACGGCCCCCCTCCCACAGCAGAGCCCCTTCACTTGCCAACCCTCTTCTTGGAAGACCTCCCCTATGGATGTCACTGCTCTTTCCCTCAATTCTTTAACTCTTACATTCCACAGGTGAGAACATGAAGTCTGTTCACAACTACTCAGAAAGACAATTTCGCATTAAGCTGAATATACACACACCCCGAGAATGGCCAATTTCATTCCTGGATACATACTCTGGAGACACACACACAAAAGCACCAGCAGACAGGTGGAAAAAGTTCATGGCAGCACTGTACATAATAAATGAAACCCAATCAAATGTCCAGCAATAGAAGAATGCACAAACTGTGGTATCACCACACAGTGGAAGATTATACACCAGGGAAAACAAGGAAGTATAAGAAAGGGAATGGATGAACCTTAGGAACATGTTAAGTGAAAAAAACTATAGAAGACTTCTCATAGTAAGATACCATTTCTATAAAGCTCAAAAGCAAGAAAACTAAACCACGTATTTGTTAAACCCCTGCATATACAGTCAACTAATCTTCCATAAGAGCGCCAAAAATACAAAATGGGGAAAGGCCAGTATCTATAACTATGGTGCTGGGAAAACTGTATATCCACAAAGAATGAAATTAACCCTTATCTTAGACCATACACATAAGCAATTCAAAAGGGATTAATGACTTAAAAGTAAGACCTGAAACCATAAAACTTCTAGAAGAAAACAAGAAAAAAGCTCCTTGACATTCGGCTTGGGAATGATTTATATATACATATATATATATATATATATATAAAAAACACCAAAAGCATAGACAAAAAAAGGTAAAAATAAACAAGAGGAATTACACCAAATTAAAAAGCTTCTACACAGCAAAGGAAACCATCAACAAAATGAAAAAGCAACCTATGGAATAGGAGGTGACAGCGAAGGGGTATGAAGTTTCAGTTATGCACAATAAATAAGCTCTGGAGATCTATACACCACAGCACAGCAGCTATCAGCTACTGTATCCTACACATAAAATTTGCTAAGAGGATATATCTTATGTCATGTGTTCCCACTACAGGGGCAGGAGGAAACTTTGGGGGGTGATGGAGATGTCTACGGCCTTGAGGGTGGTGATGGTTTCACAGGTGTATGCGCATCCCCAAACTCAGAGTTGTACACGTTAAATATGTACTTTTTAACATGTTGATCACGCCTCCATAAAGTGGTTTTAAAAACACATTATTGAGGAATATCTATATGTGATAAAAATCCTTTTCTAAAATGCATTGAAGTGATACAGATAGAAGTCAAAATAGGGAGGCAAAGAGTCACAGGACTGCACTTGAGAGTACCAGGTCAATTAGTTCTCAGGTAGCGTAGTGAGTGCAGAGGTGTTTAATTAATCTGCATCATAACTTACATATAACCACCACACATTCTTTTGTTTGTATCAAATACTACAATAATGTTTCAAAGGCACTGTGACACAGTCCTATACTAAGTACTGAGCATACTAATAAGATGTGTCAAATGAATTCAAATGTACACCCTTAAGGAGTTAAAAATCTTATAAAAAGTTACTGTTACGTTCATAGCATTTGGTTCTACTACTATCATTAAAAATATCAGGACATTTCAGAGGCATATATTAAAATCTAACCTTATCAATATTATTCTCAGGTTTAACCTAATACCCATGCTTCTATAGAATGTCTAAATAGCAAATTTCTAAAACTGCAAATGAGACTGGTCAGAAAGGATTGGGAATTAAGGTTCATCCATCAATATCTTCATCTCTGATGCCCACAGGTTTTCAATTGCTGTTTTATATCTTAGTTAATAAGTGTGAGCTCAATGCTTCTATGTACCACTATACTTTCTGTATGAAGTATTTTTTACTTAAAAGGTTCTCAGAGATTAGCATATTTTAAAATAATTATAACATTATTGCCATTCTCATGCCTTAGCATAGCGGCAATTAGAAATGAATCCTGCTCAAACGTATGTGAAATAGTGATCATTTTCAATGGTATAGAAATCAATGAACAAGCATAAATTAAAAAAAAAAAAGTAAATGAAATAGCTTTCTAACATCAACAACAATCAACGCACGTAAACCACTAGAATGTCAACTCCGCAAGGGCAGAGTTGCTCCTTCACCACCGTATCCCCCGTACCACCAGAAGACAATCAACAAATATTTCCTGAATAAAGTTTTCTTTTTACTTTAAAAGGCCAGGAATTTCTTCTCATTCTAAATACCAACAACATACCAAGCAAGACACCAACAGAAACTACTTATCCTCACCATCTTGGGAACCGGAACCTTTCAACAGGGAAGTGTGCAACAACTTCAACAGCAACTGGAGGCATCTGTCAGTTTTCAGCAAGGGCATGTAGGCATTTGTACCAAACTTCATAAGGGCATCCAGAAGAGGATCTAAGAATATCCTCAATATATTCTCTGTTCTCCGTTTTTCACTAGATATTAAAAGACATGCCCAAATCAACCATTTCAAAAGCATAAAGAAATCATGTCCCATCTATAATCTGTGGGAACTGGTTAGCTAATGAATTCAATTCAACAAAGTTGCTCTTACGGACGACAGAAACTACCGGCACCTAAAGGGGACTGACCTTCTGGTCTGTGCTTTCTCGAGTGTAGCAATTCACTAGAGCAGAAAGCACAAGCAGAACCACTGTTCTCAACTCTAGGCACCAGTAGGAGGGAAATTCTATACCCAATTTATTTGTAAATTAAATTGCTGAGACCCTGCTTCCATAATACAAAAAAAACAAACATAAGTTAGTCAAGAAAATGAGACATGTTTAAAAAAAATACAAAAAACCCTAAGGATTTATGAAAAACTGTTATAACCAACTTTAGTACTAAAAGTTCATCTAGAAAAGAGATTTGATGTAAATCAAATTAACTGTATGTCATGCAGACATCCTACCTAATCTACCTAATGAAGCTGCTTATTGCAATAATTATAATCATGTGAGAACTGATCTGCTCATACTCCCCCAATTATAAATGAGATTCTTTTATCTTCATCACCATTTTTTAAAAATTACTTACTTTGCCAAGGGGTCAAATCCAATTAATTTCTTTACCTAATCTTATGCTAGAATCTTACAACCCATTCTTCTGATACTCTGATATAAAACCAGGGATTATATTTTCACTGTTATACATCATTTATTTGTATAAAACACTTAATTGACTTTCCAAAGGAAAATAAGGTTTAACGATAGAAATTTCAACTGTATCTGCAAGCCTGAAAATACTGCGTTTACTGTTTTAGTCCCATTTAACCAGTGCCCTTACGAAAAGTAATAAAGAACCAGCTACCACTTGAACACTGCCCTTACGAGTTTATAAAAAACCAGTGATGATTGCATATAGTTTAACTTCTAATTTAACATTAAATTAATTTACCAATCCAGAAGGACTAATATGTACTTATTCCTAGTTATTGTTCATTTTAAACCTTCTTTGATATATTGCTAATGCTTTAGTTCTCTCTTTTAATACCTGTGATCAACTCTACACCAATCATTAAAAGTCTGAATACACATCATAAATCTGATCAGCCTTTTTTAAAAATAAGCTTTCTTTTTAATTATAGAAATAATTACCTATATTGAGTCTTCATTCCTTCCACATCCACAGCCAGCAAGACCATCAGAGCAACAAGCTTGGCTTCAAACCAATCCGGCATAAAGCAGTTTTCTCCTGCTTAAATAACAACAGTTAAGGTTTGCAAATCATTAACAAATCCTTCAAAGATGACGCTTCAAAAACAAAACAGCTAAGTGATTATGTCTCATTAAATTATTAGAGAAATACAGCTAAGATGCAATACAGTAGAACACGCTATATACGGCATGGCTCACTATTTTACATACATACTTAAATACAAACAAAAACAAATCTTTGTGTGCCTGCTATATGCCATGCACTTACTTACCTGGATGCCGCGGACACGACAGTTCCTGTGCTCACGGAGTTTGTAGTACAGTACAGGAGAAAAGCATTAATCAAAAAATAAACAAGTAAATATAAAATTTTAACTGCAGTGAGGGCTATAAAGAAGAGGTACGTTGCTATTAAGAGTGTACTCCAGGAAGACGTGCCCTTGTCTGGGGGATAAGAGGACGTTTTCCCGAAGAAATGACAATTGGGCTGAGCGGAACAGCTCAGAAAGAAAGAGATCGATGAAGGGAGACGAGAACTTTCCAGAAAGAAGGAAGAGCACATCCAAGGTCATCTGGCAGGAAGGGCATGTCATATCCCAGGCAATGGAAGGATTCCCCCGTGTACACTAAGTGAGAGGGAGCAGTAAAAACAGGTGGCATTAACAAACGGGAGACACCAGGAAACTTTGCAGGTCATCCAGAGGATTTTTGTCCCTGTTCTAAAGGTAACAGGAAGCTGTAGAAGGCTAAAGGAAATATATACAAAGAAGGGAGGAGAAATTTTTAAGATGGAAATTTGTATTTTTAAAAGATTTCTCTAGGTGCAAATGTGAAAAAGAGATTGTAATAGAAGCAAGAGCAAATGCAAGGTAATCAGGTAAGAGGCAATTTTAGTATTTCAGCTGAGATATGAGCATTCTCTAAAATGTAACCAGAAGGGGATAGAATGGATAAAGACACAAAAGCCAGAGCATCTCATACCTGTGTCTGACCATAGTCTATGTTTATTTTAGTAGGGACTAGATTTATTTACTTTTTTAAGCTAACAAAATAATCTTCCAAGTAACAGCACAGGAAATTTACTAGATAGTACATAGAATAAAACACAAAAGAGAAATGTTCCCAGAAGGATAAACTCATGTATTTTTGAAGAATAATTATATGATCACCTAAGATCTATTCCATGATCAGATCAGAGAAATCAGTAGATGAAAATGACTTGGCCTGAGACAAAGCAAGGAAGCTTAACGTGTTAAATTCAAAGACGCGATTTTCCCAAATTGTCACTAATGACTTTAATGAAGAGGGAACATTAGAAATTTAAAAAGAATCCTAGAGTTCTCCTTCATGCCATCTTATACATTTCCTCCAAGAGATCTCTGGTGAACAGAAAAAACTAATGACACTATCCTTATAAACACAATTTTCTCTCTAAAATTGTTTCTCGTAATCAATTCATACTATGAAAACAAACATGCAAAAAAGATGAACCAGTTTACCTACACATACTTCCACTACAGAGGCTCCAAAAACACATCTGCAGTGTCTAGCTCATAAGGACTCAGTAAATAAAAAGAATAAATAAATTTATTTATTTATTCTAGAATAATAAATTTATTTGAGTGCAATTCTTACTCAGGCAACTTATTAGCTTCTATAAACATATAAGTAGTTTGAAACCTCAAGTCTTAGAATAGATAAGGTACAAGTTAGGAAACAGTATTTTTATATTGTTATTCACATCATTTGACTAAAACACAAGTTTGGCATCAGTAAATCATCACACATTTGGTTAAGCCTAAATCTCAATCTGAAAAACTAGTTAAAAGTCCTTTGAAAATATTTTGGTTATATCAACCCATAAAAATGATTTTAGACTTACTTTCCCAAGCAGGCGACTTAATGTACTCTTGAACTAGGGTCTTCACATAAGCATTTAAAGATGTCTCATGAAGTCCAACGGGACTACAAGTTGGGGGTTGCTTAAAACAGCTTTCATTAACACCCAACCAGTCACAGAGCTGGAAAAGAAGATAGTCACTACTTCATTTTAAGAACCTAACTGAACAAAGGGTTTCTAATTTCCCTAAGCTAATTTTCTTTTTTCCACAATAAAATGAATTTAAATCATTGACTACAACAAAGCAATAAACCATTTATTGTTGTGAATGGGTTTCACAGAGACAAGAAGTATATATGTATATATATGTATGTGTATATATATTTTTGTGTAAGATATATAGACATACATGTGTATGTACGTTTTCTAATCTCCCTCAAAGAATTTATATACTTCATTAACAGGCAAGAATTTCTAAAGTACCTATTATAAAATGCACATTTTGATGAGGTGTTCCAAAGAACATCTCTACGAAAAATAACACATTACATAAAATTATCACTTAAAACTGCTTCCAGCTTCATATATTAAAACAAGAACTTTTATTTTTGAGAGTATGTAGAATTTGAAATATAAGTTATAATTAAAGTTCCTACCCTTCGCACAAGTTTATCTTCCATAATGTGCATATTAAAATACTGTATGTACATTGATTCAAAACAGAAATACTCTCCTAGTTCTTCTCCATGACATCCCTTAGAAGATTTGCAAAAATAAGTCACAGAATTTCATCCTTAATCATTGATCACATGTAATTATGAATTTTTGTTTTAAAAATCTAAATATGTTCTCAATTTCCTTTTTACAGCTATCTTAATAAACAAATTCAATAAATGAGCTTAAATCTGAAGAAAATAATTATGAAATTAGTCTTTCTAAAAAGTAAGAATTTTTTTAAAAATACTTTTTCCATCTATTAAGGTCATCCAAAATTACCTCTAAGGAGGCAAAAGAATAAAACATCATTTGACCACAGACAAAACTGATGAATGACTGAATTAATGAGTCAGGAAACACTAACAGATACCACACACATGCAATGAATGAGTGGTTCAATAATGCTAAAAGAAGTTGTTCTGTGTAGGTCTTTATCAAGTTAGATAATCTTAAAATATAATCTAACAGTAAGGTCAGCCAATATTTATCTTTTAACAGTATATGCTTTTCTTTACATTCCCCTAAAACTGGCTGGCCTAAGTTTCCTAATTATTGCTATAAAATATGCAAGGCTTTCCAAATCGTGTATTTCCCTAAGCATGATTCTGTTACACAAAAATTATTTCTGACAAGTAAACTCAAACGCATATTTGATTCTTTCTTTCCCTCTATCAAACCTGTCACAGAATTCAGAATATTTTCCCTTCAAAGAGTTTTCACATTAGACTTATGGTTTAAAATGGCATCTACATAGTCTCCGGTAGGCAGGATCGCTTGATTCTCCTAAAATACAAATCTAAAAATCTATTTGGACATATCAAGAGAATGACAAAACAAGCCACAGACTGGGAGAGATATTTGCAAACACATATCTAATACAGGACTGGTATCCAAAACATACAAAGAACCTTTAAAACTTCTGAGTAAGAAAACAAGCAGCCTGATTTAAAAATGCGCAGACACCTTCCTCAAAGACATACAGATGGTAAATAGCATATAAAAAGGTGCTCACTCAGTATCATATATCATCAGGGAATGTTAAATTAAAACAAGAAGATACCACTACACACCTACTGGAATGACTAAAATCCAGAACGCTGACAATACCAAATGCTGACAAGAACAGGGAGCACTCATTGCTGCAAACCGGTACAGCCACTTTGGAAGACAGTTCAGCAGTTTCTTAAAAAATTAAACCTACCCTTATCATACAATCTAGCAATGACACTCTTTGATATTTACCCGAATGAGTTGAAAAGTTATGTCCGTACAAAACCTGTACACAGATGTTTGCAGCAGCTTCGTTCCTAACTGCCAAAACTTGGAAAGAACCAAGATGTCCTTCAGTGAGTGAGTGGATGAGTAAACACGCTGTGGTGCAGCCAGACAATGGGATATTATTCAAAACGGAATAAGCTGTCAAACCATGAACACATGGAGCAAACTTAAATGCATATTACTAAGTGAAAGAAGCCAATCTGAAAAGGCTATATACTATACGATTCCAACTATACGACATTCCGGAAAAGGCAAAACCATGAAGACAGTAAAAGGAGGAGTGGTTTCCAGGATTTAGGGGGAAAGGGAGGAGGTCAGAACAGGCAAAGCACAGAAGATTTCTGGGCAGCGAAACTATTCTGTGTGATACTGTAATGCACTATACATTTGCCAAAGCCCATGGAATGTACAACACGAAGAATGAACCCTAATGTAAACTAAGAACATTCGTTAATAATAATATATCAACATGGGGTCATCAACTATCAACTGTAACAAATATACCACACTAACACAGATTGTTAACAACAGGGGAAATTGTAGGAATGGAGGGAGTGGTAAGGGGGTCTGTGGGAACTCTGTACTGTTTAATTTTTTCATAAGCCTAAAACTGTTCTAAGAAATAAAGTCTACTAATTAAAAAATTATTTAGGTTGAGCTATATGAAAATGCCATTTCTACAGGCTAAAAATGACTGAACATCAATGATTTACATGATTCAGCATAAGACATTTACATGATAATGTGAACACTACATAACAAAAGTTACAGCATATAGCTAAATCTACAATAAGATTTTATATATTTTATATACATATGCTTTCATTATTAAACAAACAAAAAGAACTAAAATTGAGGTTAAGCTATAAAGCACCAACTGCAGGCTTCCTGAGGACAGCTGGCTTGTTTCTCTTGCTCACCATTGTACTCCCAACACTCGGCACGGTGCTTAAGTGTGGGAGATATGCACTAAGTAGTCCTCAGTAAACGAAATCAAGACTTTAGGAGAGAGGCAAAGCAAACTAAATGAAAGTAAAAGAAGGAAACAGGTGTAAGCAGACACAATTACAGAACTGAAAAATTTAGTGGGACAAATAAGGAAATCTAAGAGGTGGCTTCTTAACAACAGGCAAATTCCTGGCTCCTCAGATCGGGGAAAGAGGGTAGGGATGGGACAGTAGTTGTAGAAGACATGGGCTAAATATAATCAGGAGGATTTTTACATAAATTTTCTCTTTTAAACTTCACAGCTCATACCATACAACAAAATAAATTCCAAATGGATTAAAGTCCACAATTTAAGAACCATACCTATCAACTGTAATGACTAGGTCTTATTTGGATACTTTGAATAAACAAGATTGAATATCTGAACAAAAAAAATTGCAGAAAACAAAATTTAAAAACACATTTATTGCCCATCTGGAGAAATTTAAATATTGGATATTTAAAATAAAGAAATAACTATTAGTTTTTTTAGGTGTGATAAGGGCTTATTTGTCAGGCCTTTTAAAGTCCTTATCTGTTAGCAGTACATGCTGAAATATTTATAGATGAAACAGATTTGATAGGATTTGACCCAAATAATTGAGAGAAAAACAAGAGTAGAGAGGTCCCGGTGAAAGACTGACCATAAGCAGTGCTTATGCATGCTGGGTGATGGGTACATAAAAGCTTATTAGACTCTTCTCTAAAAAATGTTTAAATTTTTCATAAGTAAAAAGCTATAGGAAAATAAACTATAAACTACATCAAAAATCAAAATGAAAACAAACTGAAAAGGTACCCAAGTTTACAAATTACAATAAGAGAAACATAAATCAAAATTACACTGAGATGCCCTTTCTCATCTACCAGCTTGGTAAAAAATTCAGGTATCACAACAGACCCTATCACACACTGTGAAATTTATGCAACCCTATGGAAGGCTGCATAATGGCCCCAAAGATATGCAAGTCCTGATCCCTGGAACCTGTGACTATCACCATATGTAGCAAAAGGAGCTTTGCAGATGTTAAGGATTCTGAGATGGGGAAATTTTCCTGGATTCCTAGAGTGGGCTCAATGTATTCACGAGGTCCTTTTAAAAGGAAGGCAGTGGCAGATGTGAGTTCAGAAGCAGAAGAGAAGGAGGTGATGTGAAAACGAAGCAGAGATCTGAAGATGCTATGCTGCAGCTGCAGAAAGTGGGAAAAGCAAGGAAACAGATTCTCCCCTGGAACCTGCCAGAATCCTGATTTCAGCCCAGTGATACTGATTTCAGAATTCTGACTTCCAGAGTTGTAAGAGAATAAACATATGTTAAGTCGCCAACTTGGCAATAATTTATTATAGCAGTCACAGGAAACTAACACCAACCCTGTGGAGGGAAATTTGGTAATACCCAGAAAAATTACACATGCACTTTATCTTTGACCAGTGATCTCAATTCTAGGAATCCAATCTACAGACATACCTGCAGAAGGAAAAAAACAATGGCACTGTTTTGTAAAAGCCAAAGACTGGAACTCAAGGGTCCAGCAACGGAAAAGTTGAATAAATAATGGCATAGTGGGCTGGGAGTGGTGGCTCACACCTGTAATCCCAGCACTTTGGGAGGCTGAGGTGGGAGGACCACTTGAGGCCAAGAGTTCAAGACCAGCCTGAGCAACACAGCAAGAATCCATCTCTACAAAAAAAACAATAGAAAAATTAGCCAGGTGTGATGGCAAGCACCTGTAGCCCCAGCTACTTGGGAGGCTGAGGTAGGAGGATCACCTGAGCCCAGGAGTTCGAGGTTGCAGTGAGGTATGATGATGCCACTACACTCTAGCCTGGGTAACAGGTAGAGACCCTGTCTCCAAAAAAAAAAAGGTACAACCACCTAATGGAATACAACAATGCAAGCAACAAAAAAGAACTGAAGTCTCCACCTATAGATATAAAAAAAAATCACTAGAATATATTTTTAATTAAAATTTGAAAGATGGTAAGCAGAATCTACATCAAAAGCTACCATTTGATTAGGGACAGGGGTGGGATGGGATGAGGGGCAGGGCAGAGTAGGAGAGCAAGATGGAAATAAGACACTTCTGACCAATAGTTCTCATCTTCAAATCGTGTAAATCAGTTACCTATTCAAGCAAGCAAAGCTAAATTAAAAAAAAAGAACTAAGAAAAATTATTTGCAACAAATATAACAACTTGTCAATACCCTTAATATAAAAAGAGCACTTACAAAGCAAGTAGGAAAAAAACCCAAAAAACTTCAAAAGAAAATGGAAGGACAGAATTCACAAAAGAAATACTACAAAGAAACATGAAAAAATGTTCAAAAACACCAGTGATCAGAGAAATGCAAATAAAATCACCAAATAATGTGTTTTACTTACCAAAGTGCCAAAGAATTTAGCATGCTGATACATTTGGTATTGTATCAACACAGAGATACATGGATGTGTACTTTCACACTTTGAAACCTCTCTCAATCTATAGGAAGAACCTTAAAAATATTGAAATCCAGCAACTTCAGTTCTATGAATTTATACTAAAATAAAGGGATAAATAAAAACATGTATAGGACTATGTTCCTCCCATTGTTATTTATAAAAGCAAAAACTCTTAAAGTCCAACAAAAGGAATTGATTAAATAAATCCTAAAATATTTACTCAACTGAATTTTTACTATCATATCTTGATGAATAACTTAGCAACATGCTAAAATACCTGAATATGTGTCAAAACAAAAAATAAAATTCAAAAAGTATAATCTTTATCTTCTTTAAAAAGACCTTACGTATTACTATATGATTTTAATACACATACACATACCTATAACAAGAAAGCAAGAGAATATATTTATTCATAAGGGAAAAAAATTAAGAACTAATGGTGGGCATTATAGGTGATTTTATTTATGTAACTCTGTATTTTTCAAATTCCACATATATTAGATGCATTGTGATCATGAAAATAAAATGAAACTATTTTTTAAAGGCCCTAATAATTTGCCCCTCCTTCATTTACTCTGCCAATAACTTACTAAGTCCTCATTATTTTAACACTGGAATTATGATACACTCCAAGCTGATTTCTCTCGCTTGTATGTATACACAGTCAGAACTGCCTTCTAAAAGAAAGAATTCCTAGTCTCACTGATCTCCTAGGCACTAGAAAAATTAAAAAAAAAAAAAAATATATATATATGGTTCCTGTCCATATATAAGCGTGCATATATAAATACAGATACACACACACACACACACACACACATACATATAAAAATAACCTAGACAGGACTGAGATCAGAACTCGACCCTCAACCAAGATGTCATGAATAAGGGCTAAAGTCAGTAGTAGGAATTAAGTCCCACGGTTAATTCATGGGAAGAGTCCTGCTGAGAAGACCCACTTAGTCAGAGGGCCAAGGCCTTGAGGCCAGGAACACAGCATCAACAAGACGTCATCACAACGGAAGAATCTCCCTGTGAGGAGGGTCTGAGCTACAGCAAGGAGGGAATGGAGAAGAAGCTAGATGTTTAAGAGACATTGGGGTTCCATAACGAATTAGATGCATACAGTCAAGAACTGACAATTACTGAAATGTCAGGCTTGGGTGACTGAGAAGAAGAAAGGGCCATTAAGTGACAGAAAAAAGAGAAAGAGGAAGTTTGTGTTACTTACTGGTTTTGAGTCTAATATCATCATTATTTCTAATACATCTCATCCAGAATTGAGATCTGCCCACTAGCACTGTATTTCCTTCTAAATAGGTTTATCTCTACAGCAAACATTTCTCTCTCCCACCTCTCCATGAGAATCTCGTAGCATTAAGTCCACTCAGAGCAAATATACAATATTTCAAAATCTCTGTTGATACATAACAAAGCAATCATTGTATCTTACATATATAAGATACATACATAGTTTTGAATTCAATTAGAAAACAAATTTTTTATGAAGTTTTCAAAGACCTTATTAAAACTTTCCATCTCACCTCTGTCCACAGTGAAGTTCCTCGTCCTAAGGATTCCTCTTGTCTCAGAGACATGAGAAAAGTGGAGACATCGGAAAGTGACACCTTCTCCTGGGCACGATGGGCGAGTTTTTAAAAAATTATTCATTTTAACATTTTTAATTGAATAAAATAAAATCACTGTGGAAGCAACTAAGTATACTATTTATACTATATATATAAAGTAGAACATCATTAGCTAAATCAAAACTGTATTTTAAGAAAATATTCAGCTTTTAAAATGAACACATCAGTTACAATGAATTTCAGCTTTTAAAATGAAGATATCAGTTACTTCATTATATAAAGTGAAAGATTATTTTAAAAATCTATTTTCCTTAAAATTGAGGTTACTATCTTAGAGAAAAGATGATCACTATACTAAAGAAAAAAAATACCATTCTGTAAGAAGAAATTACTTTCAATCAAAAAGTGATTTTTTTCAAAGCCACAAACATGACCACTTGACTAAAGAAAACCACCGAGGTCTTTCATTTCCTTGAAATGAAGTGTGTCTTGAATTAAGACTTCTTGCTCTAGGCCAGGGCTCAGCAAAACTACTCACAGCCTAAATTTTTGTGAATAAAGTTTTGTTGGAACACAGCCATGTCCATTTATTTATAAACTGTCTATGGCTGCTTTGGGCTACAATGGAAGAATTCAGAAGTTGGAACAGAGACCATACAACCACCAGCAAAGCCTAAACTATTTTCCATCTGGCACTTCACAGAAAACATTTGCAGACCCCTGCTGTAAGCAATAGTAATTACTGGGGCTCTGTAAAAAGCAGAGAATAAAGATAGCATATATTCCTTGGATGTCAATATACTGGAAGATGAGGAGGAAAAGTATAAAGAAAACAAGGCACACGTTCCCAGAGTCCTCCCCTAGAGGGTCACCCATGATGTGCTCAGTTCCCCCAGCAACAAGCCATGCCATCACAAGTGAAACGTTGTCTAGCTGGGGAGCTCACTAGCAGTGCCCAGCATTTTTATTGGGTGCCGGTCTTGGAGATACCCTTTGCCTTCACACGTACTGAAACTCCAGGCTCCCAGAAGGAAAGCAAGTGTTCAGCACCAACACACTGTACACACTTTGGGCACAGTGTGCCACTCTTATCAATTAGGATAGTGTAAATCCTCCCAAAATCCAAGCTCCCAGATGCCAGCCAAGGGCAATCCTATAAACAGGACTTTCTAATGGTGGGATCACAGGCCTGCTATGTTAACTCATTTTTGCACACTCACTAAGACAGACTTGTAAATGGAAGTATCAAACAACTTACCACATCCAGCAAATTCATAGCTGTTTGAAGAAGATAGCATTGAGCTGCCCCTCTCAATAGAATCTGATGTGTGATCATTGTGCAATGAATAACATCCCTGACATCAAAACACAAAAAAACGCATTTCCACGTGCCCAAACACAATTCTGATAATCTATAATTACTGACAAGATGATTTATAACATCTACAATTTCCAATGCAGAAAGTCACTGTCAGTAGAATTTCAAAGCTACTATTTTCCATTATGGCCTCAAGTAGAACTCAATTTTAATATGCCATAAATTGCTTTTTCAAATAAGCATATAAATGAAGATGCTTTTAAAATAAAAATTTCATAGTTTTTGAAAAAATTTATCAATATTACTGTTTGATATTTTATCTTTAGTTTTCTACATATCAATGTAATAAAAAAAAGCCTACTGTCCTTAGTGGTCAAAATCCAGTAGCATACATTTTGGTCCACATTTAAATTAATAATTCATAAAACAAAATTAGTTCAATTATATGAATAACAGATTTTTAAAATTTTTTTCTTATATAAAATTAAGAGCTCAAATATCTAAATGACAACATTAACTAAACTACTCACTGTAGATTAAACCATGCATTGTAGAAAAACAATATATACTGATGGAAAGTCATGGAAAATAACAAGACACGAACATATATACAGGGTAAATTACCTGAGAGCAAGAAGCCCTTCTATACCCAGGACCTTAGATCTTGGGACATTTGCCAAAGCCTTTGATAAAAACAAAATGGGAATAGCACACCAATTTCTACTTGTCATCTTCTTAATAAACTTTAATAGGAAACCACCTGAAAGAAAAAGTTTTAAAATATCACTGTTGCCAATAAGCACATGAAAAGATGCTCAACATCAAAAGTCATTAGGGAAACACATATGAAAAACCATAATGAGATACTACCCCATGCCCACTGGAGTGGCACTAAGCAAAGGACAGACAATAAGCCCTGTTGGGAAGGATGCAGAGAAACTGGAACCCTCATACACTGCCAGTAGCATTGTAAAATGGTACAGCTACTGTGGAAAACAATAAGGCAATTCCTCAAAAAACTACACATATGACCCAACAATCCTAGGTATGTATCCAAGACAATCAAAAACATGTGCTCAATCAAAAAGCTGTACATGAATATTCACAGCAACATTTTTCATAATAGTCAAAAGTGAAAACAATCTAAATGCCAACCAACTGATGAATGGATAAAGTGTGGAATATCTACGCAGTGGAATATTACTCAGTCACAAAAAAGAATGGAATACTGATACATGCTACAACATGGATGAACCTTGAAAATACTACGCCAAGTGGAAGAAGCCAGACGTAAAAGGCCACATACTGTACGATTCCATTTATGCAAAATGTTTAGAATACGCAAATCTAAAAAGAAAGTGGATTAGCAGCTGCCAGGAGCTGGGGAGAGAGAAGAATAAGAAGTAGCTGCTAATGGGCATGGGGCTTCTTTTCGGGGGTGATGAAAATATTATGGAATTGGATAGTGGTGATGGTTGTACAACTTTTTGACTATACTAAACACCACTGAATTGAACAGTTTAAAAAGGTGAATTTTATGGTATATGAATCATATCTCAATAAAGCTGTCATAAGAAAAAAAAAATCCATGTTATTTTAATTTCATTCCTACTAAGATAAGTATTCTACTATATTGCAGATTCTCATAACCATGACGCTACCTTAAAAAAAAATCGTTAACGTAAAAGATAAATTTTTTACAGTCAGAAGCCAATCTTCTGTTTGAGATGTTAAGGAAAAGATAGGAAGTATTGATAGTAACTGGCCTTTAGTATCTACAAACAATAATATTAGATCTTTCTCATAAGCTGTTTCTTGACTAGCCTAGATCTAATCACAATCATTTATATTTCTATTTTGAGATACAAAGGGATGGTGCTTCATTCTGCCTTCTCTGCTAATGTGTGATGTGTTAAGAACCCTCAGGTTACACAGTGGACATGTCTGTTTTCTCAGATCATCACTGCACGATGACTTTTAAGGAATCCTCAGAAGTTCCTAAAAGGATGTCATATGTGTTTTATGTCTTCCAAAGTTCCTAGCACAAAACTAGATATACAAAAGATATTCACTGGAAATTGGTGACTGAAATAAATTACTAAGAACTGTGAATAAATATCTGTACTGCTCTTTCTGTTTGCACTAATGAAGTTCAATAAATCCCATCTTTTGCTTAACACCTCACTCGTGACACAGGGAGCTGGCAATGGCTAAGCTGCCATTTCCTATTCCTTCGACACATTTGCCAGTGTCTGTGGCATGCCTCGCCCTGAGCCACAAACACCAGGCACTCAAATTTTAAGGAGTGCTGACCACGTTATTTCACTCATGTGAGCCACCGACACGGGGGCACCAATGTGGGGGACAAATTAATCACCACAGAGCTGCAGCCCAGAAGCTTAAACTTCTGAATTCTAGCAAACTGAAGAATGGCTCTAACAGTTAAATTATCTTCTCTACAAACTAACTTTTTGTAAAACAAAAAAAGTAATCAAAACAATCAATTTTCTATAATTTAAAGTCAGGATATACAGACCAGGTTTTCCATATTTTCCCTGACTTTTGAATAGATATTACCATTGGTCATCTTGTCATCCTGTTTGCAGATTAAAATAAAAAAATACACATTTCATAACCAGAGTCACTTTAAAAATCAAAGGTGGGACTGAAAAAAGGACTTAGAAAGCAGAGTAAGTCCTTCCGCTGCTCAGCAAACAAAATCACACTGCTTTTGTGCTTTGCTTATCAACTTACCTCATCAGAAAGAAAAATAAATCCCCATCCTAAACAAGTGAGATAGTTCTAGGATATGAGGTTTTACATAAAACGAATGTATTTTTCTTTCTTATCTTTCTAAGTCAATATCTATAAAGGCATAACTTGCCATAACGGATGTTCTGTTTTCCTAAAAGCAGGTTCTTTCTTTCTTCAATATATTTTACTAATTCTTAAAACTGAGTAGTAGACAATTAGAAAAAAACAGCTAAACTGCAGCACACGTTCTGAAACTGCTTACATGGTACTCACGCCAGTACTGGCAATTTTACATACAATGGCAAAAGTGTGTACTCACCATCTTCCAGGATATGCATTCTGACAAAATGTGCATATCCTGGAAAAAAACTGTTTTGAAAAATACTGGTTATAACAGTCATACAATGGTGCTTATAACCAATATGCTAATAATAAAAAAATTATAAGCTAATAAATTTTTTAAAAATCTCTTTACTGACACATACGCTTTATTTCTTCCGGAAGAAGAGAAATATAAGTGACTAAAAACTTCTGTAATTTCAATCCCAATGGAGAACCACTTCCTATCAGCTGGCCTGGGGACCTATAGACAAAGAGGGGGAGAAAAACAAATATTTAAGATCTATTTACAAGAAAGTATACTGAAACTAGTCTAAATGGACCAGGGCCCAAAGGTCTTTGAACAATAAATCAGACAATCCTTTTCTGAACCTGCATTCTATTTTTCAGCATAACTCTAAGAATCTTTCTGATTACAGAAATATCAGGAACTTGTAAGAAAATGGACCTGAGTTAATAACCTACTCTACTAAGTAGGCATGGATTTTCTTTTCAAGACACTTTCCCTTACATGTATATGAATCTTGCTAAACACTATCATAAAAAACAACAGCCTAAAATGATCATTTAAAATATTTTAATGTTTCCAACATATATTCCAATGACTTTAAATCTTTAGGTCTCAAATAAAAGAAATAACATCCATAGTAAAGACACATATTAGTAATAAATTACTTTTGCAAGAGCATTTAATTGTTAATATCTGCTAAAGTCACAGTTTTTCTGCTATATACTTCTGCCAGGAACATTATCTGTTAATTGAACACATTAATGTGCTAGAAAATTGAAGGCATTTCATAACAAATGTGTTTGTCAACTCTCTTAGAAAGCATCAAGATTTTTCATTGGTGTTACTGCTCTCCAGCTGTCTAATTGCTTCAGAAAACTATTCAAGAGTAATGAGTTATTTGAAAACTAAAAATAATTGGCAAATCAAGCCTTGCTAGGCTCTTTCGATATTTATTAAACAGTGCTAAATATTAATATAACTTGGCACAGACTACTTAAAAATGTTTAAAGAAACTGGTGAGGAGGGATTTTTCCTGCTTAGAGGCATCCCAAACAGACTTATAACTATAAATTGAGTTAATATTATAGAAAGATGATAAACATAATTGCAAAAGGGAAATATTTAAAGATATAATTCAAGAGTGCAGATAATGCTTTAAAAAAATGAGGCTAAGGCGCCATCCTGACAAAGTCTTCTGTTAACATTTTGAAGAGGTAAATGTGACCAATAAGTAAAATGACAGCCATTGTCAGATACTGAAAGGAAAAAGGTTAAAATGAATCTTGTGGTATTGGACTGAAATGGGATGTATTGGTGTGAATTCATGGTTCTTAATATGGATAGATGGATGGATGGCCAGAAGGACAGACAGACATTGAAACAAACAGGTAAGTCTGGGTCAGAGCTAAGAAAGCGAAGATACACATGCACTCACATGCAGCAAGAGAGACCACAATTAAGCCAATATGGTAAAACATTAACACTTGGGGAGTATGGATGAAAAGTAAATGGGAAATCTTTGTATTATTCTCATATCTTTTCTGTAAGTCTAAAACTAAGTCAAAAGAAAAAGGAAAAACATTTACAGTGTTCACATTAGGCAACGTCATTACAATTTTCAAGAGGGCAGAAAGCAGGAGGAGGGGTGAGAAAGTGAGCTATAGAAGACACAGAGCCCAAGAATGGAGGAGCTCAAGGCAGGAAAGGAACACTTGATACAAATAACAGAAGGCAAAAGAATTGCAAATACAGAAGGGACCAAATGATAAGAAAAAGCTGACCGTTAGGCAACATACATTATGTACCAAACGCATTAAACAAACTGGTCATGTCTCATATCATCAAATTTATGTATCAAATACATAGTACTGCATTACTGCTAAATAGAACAGTGTTTGTTTACCTGCTATACAGCGAGCACTCTGAAAGTGCATCCATTAATGGTCCGATAATAAACTAAAAAAAAAAAAAAAAGACACGCAATTGATATTAAGTTGTAACTGCAATTTTTAAAAGTCCACTTGCCCTGACTGTCCATCCTACACAGGCTGGCAGAAGAGCTGCTATAAGCAAAGCTGATCTCTTACACTGGAGGTTAATTCAGTGATGGTCTTAGAGGGTAACCTTAATTCTACCAGAACAAAGTAAGTACAGAATTCTCCCACCTGATAAAAACTTATGACATGTTAAGAGAGTTCATATGTTCGGTCAAGAAAGAAGAGAGGAACTGAAGAAGAAACACATGCTGGAAAATAAAGGTAGTTATAGAAAAAAATCAAAAAGAAACTTGAGAGAATTTAATCCCCTCTACCTAGAAGATAAAAGGGGAAAATTATACTCAAAAAACATTATTAGACACTGGTCAAAAAAGTTTACATGAAGTGCAGGAAGAATAGGAGAATGTAGAAAAATGATCCATACCAAAATACTGTAGTATGTATTGCGACAACTAGAAAAATTGACTTAGGTTACGTCTAAATGACAGGTGTTACTCTACCTAAGGAAGTGGCCATGTGACACACAGGGCACTGTAACATAACTATAACTATATATAACATTTTAACATAAACTTAAAATCACTGCTATAATTCTATCTCTTCGCTTTGTGTGGTTCCTGACAAATAGAAGTATAGACTCCAATGCACATAAGTCAGAAGACAATCTCTGCTTAATACAGTAGACAGCAGTATTTCAATGGGTCAGAACTGGGGGAGTAGCAACACTAAATAACAGTAACTCAGAGATTCAGAGCTGCAAGAGCAGGATCACCTAAAACCTTCTAAACCATGGTTGTCACACTCTTGACTTATGCTGCTTAGAATACAGACACTACAGAACTACCTTTCACAAGGGCCATGATACAGGCAGTTCTACCATTCAGCTTACTGAGAAATGACACAAGCGTTTTCCAAACAGGTTAGGTAGGTCTGGAGAAATAGAATTTGCTGTATGCAAATCCATAAAATAATACTTGCTGATATAAAGTCCTAGTATATTTCTACCTCTCATCTTTTAACAAAGAGAGCAAGGAGGGGCTAGGCTGTCATTACCTCAGAAAATTCCAGTGAAAATGGAAGGAATTTTGTTTCATACAGCTCCAAAAAATGGATAACACCTTCTTTGGTCAGGATTTTATTTTCACTTTCAAACATTCTTTTATAAATACACATATGCCAGGATGGATGAAAGAGCCAACATCCTGTGGGAAAAAACATCTAATGTTGACATTTGATTTTAACTTTGTGTCTCTCCATGTAGATTATATACTTATAAATAAATACACTTACAGACAAACACATTAACTTCATTTTAACACTACAAAAGTGAGTCTGTTTTTAATCACATCCAAAGGTGTTTACTGAATAAGAAAAATAACTTCAGTATTCCATATTCCACATTCAGGCAGTTTCATTTAGAATGACTGCAAATGAATATTGCAGCTGCTACAGTGTACAAAAACTAATTATTACCCCATGCATGCAGGCTGGGGGGTAGATTTGGGGGTAGTTTCAACCAATTCTTCTCTTATCCCACTTCAATTCCCCTTTTTCATACAGGACTCTGAAACTGTCAGTCCTCTGCTTAAAAACCTTGAATAACTTCTCTTAGAATCTGAAGGAGGCACAAACTGACCCTGTCTACCAGGCCAACCTCGTGCCCTCCTTGCGCCCTCTACGCTGCAGCCGCTGGTCCTCCTGTTCTGCCTCGTTGAGCTGCTCCCACCTCAGGGATTGTGCACCAGGTGCTGCCACCTCCGCAGGGGCTCTGAGCTTGGATGTCATCCCTAGGACAGGCCTTCCCTGACTACTCATTTTTTACTCCATTTCAGCCTCTTGTCTGTTCCCTTCCTAAAACTTATAAGTGAAACAATTTTTTCAAGTAAAAATACTGCATGTCTCTCACCACTTTATCTCCAGGCCTTAGCATATATTGGACACTAAGTATCGATGAAGTGAATATGCAAATAAGTGAGCAAATAAAAAATGGAATAAATGTGTACCTTAATGGTTTTTCTCTTTTGAAATATCTTTTAATTCTATTAGAAAAGAAACAGGCCCACTATTTGTAATTTACACCCAAGATGCTTGTTCAACTCTTTGGCAATGATAATTTTTCAAAATCAGTCCCTGCTATTTGATTTGGTTTGCCAAGAGCTGTGGGCAAAATGTGGTAATAAGAACATCATTTTAACAGTAAATGCATAAGTGAAGTCACAACAGGATTCGATTAAATTCTAGCCCCAGGTGGAACTATAGATGCTTACGGTCTGTGAAAAATCCCAGCGTATCAGAAAACAACTAGAGCAATCAGCTGAATAAAGCTCAATTCCTCATGGGTCAAACTATTAAAGTTGTAATTATCTAGAGCAGGCACTAAAACCCATTTACCTAGGTCAATTCTCATGTGTAAACACAGTAATGTAGCATTTTGTCAATCATATGAACAAAAAACACTATTGGCTTCCATTTAGCTATTTCATTGATTGAAACTTAATTTCATAAAATAATTTTAGAAAGCTCTAGCTTCATTTTATTTCTCCTAAAAAGCTCCCATACTACAGCAATGATTAACAGCTTATAAACCATATTTAAAATTATATCTTCTAATTTTCAATTCCCAAGAAGTCCAAGACACAAGAAAATTGAAATTCCAAGAAAAGTAACTCTAACAAACATTGGAAAAGATTTATTAAGAGAAAAATGGAAGGCAGTTAAAATGTATATTCATATCAAAGATCTATTATTAAAAACAGAATATATTGTTAAAATATTACCGAAGAGTCTTTATCTTTTAAGGATTTATACTGTAATATTTACAGATAAAATGATACGACATCTAGGAATGTGCTTCAAAATCATTTGGTGCTGCGTAGGAAAGGCTACATCTGATACAATAAACTGGGCTGGCCATGGGTGGATTGCTAAAGTGGGTAATAGGTTCATCATACTTCCCTATCTTGTGTTGAAAGGGAAAAAAGACAGAAAAAAAACACCAAACGGTTCATCATACACACTCTTCTCCTTTTGTAAATGTTTAAAATTTTTCCATAATCAAAAGCTTAAAAAATTAATCATATCTCTAAATTATGGAAAATTCCATAGCCATTTGAAATTATCCCCTTAAAGACTATTTATGTATATGGGTAAGTAGATACAGATACTACGCTACGTGAGATAAACATTCTGAACAACATACTCCAGAAGGTAGATATCTGGAATGTTAACAGCTGTTATCTCTTGGTGGCAACATTACAAGATGATTCATTAGCTTCTGTATACTTTCACAGTTTTCCCACATTCTCTACAATGAACAAGTATTAGTCATAGAATCAGGAAAAATTGTGTTATAAAAATCAAAATAATAGTAATCATTACCATTTTCCTCTGACACTGCATATTCAAACAGATTGTTCAGCTTTGGTAAGACTGGCTTTATGACATGTATCTAAAAATAAGAGCAAAAAATCATATGAAATGAAAATGTACCTTTAAGAACTTGAGGGAATTGTCATCTATTTATATAACAGTAGCCCTTCTGTTTCTGTTTTCACTTCCATTTAAAAAATACGCAGAAGTCTAAATTTTCCAGTTTCTAAAACATACTATGATTCAATTATGTAAGACTAGGTATGGCAAAGCTAATGAATATAACCTAGAATACAGATACCGTAAAGTTTACATTTATATAGTGATTATCATAAATTTTATCATGCAATTCTCAACTGTCCTGAGAAATAGGTAGGATTGATAATACCAATATATTACAAACAGAAAAAAAATACTGAAATATTTTCTCTAGTCACTCATGTTGTTCAAGGTCACACATTTAGAGGTAGAGCCAGTTTAGCATTCAATGTTTTTCATACCACTTAGACTACATTGCTAACACCTTTGCTAGAGTTTAATTTATATAACCTTCAAAACATACGTAAATTTGAGTTTCTAAATAAATAATGGGAGTCGTACAGATTTATTGATTAAAGAAAACCATAAAAGTTTACTTGAATTTAGAAATGCTTTTTCTTTATTCCTCATCCTTACACCTATATATATTTAAGTATATAGGAGTAATTCTTTCAGTCCACAAACAAAGCTTGGTGCACATTTGGACTGACACCTTACAATGACTTCGGGTGGCCGGCCCCTTAGTGGTCCCCAGAACAGCAGCATGGGCATCACCTGGGAAATTGTAAAACGTTCAAATTCTCAGGCCCTAGCCCAGATCTACTCAATCAGAAAGGCTGAGGACAGGGCCCAACAATTTATAACTTATAATAAGTCATCCTGGTGATTCTGATAGACATTAAAGTCTCAAAATGTCAGGGGATGATCAAATATAACTAAAATTTTTTGGAATGATAATTTAAGTCCCTTGAAAGTATTAATTTCCTGCAACAATTTACATTCTATTTTAAATTGCATTTACACCAGAAAACAAAGTACACTTGGATTCTATCATCACCTGCTAGATCCAAGTTGGTCTTTTTGCATTGTTTTAATGAATGTTTGAAAAGAAGAAAAAATGATTATCTACTGTAGGATTTGCTAAAGTAGGAAAACACTTACCTGATTTCCTTCTAGAGTTTCCATAATTAAAATATAATTTTCCCAAAATTTTAGAAGCTCATCTTTTTTCTTCTCAGACCACCAAAACAGACTTGGGCCTAATAAGGTTGAAAAAAGAAAATTAGTTCTTCCTTTTCCAAATTTTATAAGTTTCTTAATGATAGCAGTTGTTAAAATAATGCCACTGTCACCAGACGTTGTATCCTCTAATAATGGAGGATCAAAGCCTAGTTAGGAGGTGTAGGAATCTCCAAAGGAGTTTCGTTTTTTAATTAAGATGACTGTTTTGGAGTTCTGGGTAAAAATGACAGATTTGCACATATAAACTCTACTTTCTCTCCCTAAGCATCTCACTATAGCAGTAAAGGATTTTTCAAAGACAAAAACCCAGAAGAATGGAGAAAACAGGAGAGCAGACAACAGCAATAAAATTTAGAATTTGAAAATCACATGAAAACCAAGCCGACTCAAGATAAGGAAATTTTAAATTAACATAGGGAAAGCCAAAAAACAACTTCATTTATACTTCAAAATTCCCCCAAACCAAAGGAAGTGGCAGCAAAAGTTACTTCTGTAAGTGGAGGTGAAAAGTGAGGCTAAAGAGGATTTGTTCAGTGCGTTTAACAGTCACAGCCCCAGGTCCCCTTTCCTATGCCTGAACAGGAAAAAGACCATAACCAATTCTTGGAGTAGGTCTCTGAATTGGGAGGCATAAGACCTAGGTGATCAACCCTACTGCAAATGGGGATTCAGTGAACATGTGTGCACCCTAGGTGCTGAGACTCCCCTCTGCCTGCCCCCATAGGTCCCAGAATGCTGGCCAGGCCTTCCCTATGCAGCAGAAAGCCGGAAGATGTCCTCTGCAGAATACAGCCAACTTGAGGAAACACCTAAAAATACCTACATCAGAGATTTCCAAAGAAATGACCTGGCCAGATCACCTTCCAGTGAAGTTCACAGTGAACAAGCTCCACTATTATGCTAAGTGCTTTCAACCCAATTTTGATACCTTATTCTTAAAAATAAACAGGTATTCAAGGATCATCTGACATCTTGGGAAACCTTTACTGAAGATCAAGACCAAAAGAAATGCATGGAAAAAAAAGGAAACTGAAGAAAACAAAATTATGCAGGGGAAAGAAAACCTAAAAAATCAAAACAAACTTTCACTAATATCTTAAGGGTGATAAGATAGTGCTATTATGATATAAGGACAGGATAAAAAAGGGGACAGTCCAAGAACAAAAAATATCTCATGAGGGTTAAAAATTTGAGAGCATAAGCAGGAAACCAAAAGAAAGCACTGGAAATCACCCAGAAAGTAGAGCAAAAAGACAGTAAGCAGAGCAAAAAGTCATAGAAAATCCTTAGGAGAGAAAAGACGCTTTGAAGACCAGTCCAGGAGGTTCAATATCTAAAAGAACAGAAAACAGAAAGGGAGGAAATCATCAACAACATATTTCAAGAATATTTCCCAGAAACATGATTTCCAGATTAAGTCCACCAAGTGCTCAACACAAGGATGAAAATAAACCTGTGCCAAACCTGTGAAATTTCAGAATGCCAGGGCCACAGATCCTACCAACTTCAATGGGGAAGGAACAGTTCATGTATAAACAGGACTCAGAATGGTTTCAGAGTTCTGAATAGCAATAATGGAAGCTCTAGCTTCTAAGACAATAGATTGATGCCTTTAAAAATCTTGAATGGAAATGTTTTCCCAGCTAGAATTCTGTCCACAATCAAACATGTGGGCAAAAATCAGGCATTTAGACATATATGGTCTCAGCTTCTGTTCAGGATGTAGAAAACCAAAGATTTATTATTACTACCATACAAACAGAAAAAGGTGGATAATCTACAAAATCCTAAACTTTTAGGGGGCCCATGAGAGAGCTGAGCTCACAATGCAACTAGGTAGTTGAGTTCCAAAGGGCAGAAAGCCTCTCCAAGAATAGAAAAGACACACAAACTGTTCTACTGGCTGAGGACAGGAGGAAGTGGTTGTCACCAAAAAAGCAGTTAAAAAAATGGTGAAATTTTGACAAGTTTTTAAAAGCCAGGTTACGGCTAGCTTGACATCTTAGGATCCCTGGGAAGGCCAAGGAGTCCACACCCACTCACCAGGCTCTTTTCTTCAGGCCTGCCCCAGGTGCTCTTGAGAAAGACTATAGGCAAGCAGGAGACCCTCTGAGGCACAGACATTCAGGGCCTGCCTGTTTGAGAGGACAGCCGGATTAACTGGAGAGGCCCACCCATGTCCTACAGGAGTACAAGAGGGTGATCAACTACAGAAGCCTGCCTGCACCCTGGACCCTCCTCTGGTAAGAGGCCAAAGCCGTCTGCCTCTGGAGGAGCAGCAGGAAACCCTACATACCCAACCCTTGTCCCTGCCCTGATACCAGGCAGAAGTTGGCTGTCTCCAGGGAAGGGACTAAAAACCTGCTCTGTTCACTCTGCATTAGCATTAGGCAAAAGCACCTGATGTTGTGCAAATGGCAGGAAATCCACTCCTGCCCAGTATTCTGCATGAATGCAAAGCTAGTCTGTGGTTGCGGGGGGAAGAAGGCAGGACACAAGCACCCAAGACCTACCACAGACACATGCAGAATGCAGCTGCCATTGGAGATGGAAAGGAAACTCTAAACTCTTTCCTAAGTAGGAGGCAGAGGTGACTTGCCACTGGACAGGGAGCAGAGGCAGTGAAAACTTGTGAACCCTGACGCTCTGGCACATGAGGCCCAAGACGAGGCTGAAGTAGAAGGAATGAAAGCCCCTGTCCCTATTTCAAACCTTGCACCAAGTAACAAGGATCAGCAGTCTACACCTGAGGGAGTAACAAAGACTTGGCAGAAGACCCCCCACATCTGTGGCGTAGGCCTCCCAGGATGCACAAAAACCTTTAAGGTATTCCAGGGTCCAAGCCAAGCACAAGGTAGCCACAATCTACCATGGAAAAATTTGAAGAATAGAGTGTACCTGAAGGCAAACAGGGCAAGAAAAGCCAAATCTGGCTCAACTACAAACTAGATTGACTCAACACCACACATTAAGGGCCTAACAAAAATGTGCCTATCTCTAAGCAGAAATACTTACTTCCAACTCTACTAATACAAGACAGAAAATAGTGACTCCATGGCCAAATGAGAAAACAGAAAACAAAGCAAAACTTAGGTGGTCCAGGTATCAGACTTGTATTAATAAATAACTGTAATTAAGATGTTAAAGGATCTAGCAGAAAAGGTAAACAACATTTGTAAACAGATGAGCAGATGTGGATTCATTTTCAGATGCAAATTCTAAAAGTGACAAATAGAAAACGAAAGAAATAAAAACATGATGTCAGACATAAGGGAACCTTGCATGGAATTACTAGACATGCAAGATCTTAAAAAATTCTATCTCAGGAAACTACTGAAGAATGCACTTAAACAATCAATGCAAAAAAGACATGAACTATAGGAAACAAGAGATCTGTAACAGGACTCAGGTGAAGGGAATCCCCAGGATGATGGGTAAGGAGACATCTAAAAATCAGCTGTGTACCAGGCAATGGGTGACAGGAGCCACATCTGAGCTTGTAAGGGGACTCTAGGAGAAACTTCTTCAGGAAAACTTATAAAACACCTGGTGATCTGATTTTATACGAGAAAGGTTTAGACAACCGGCTAAGAATTTAGGGGTGAATTAGTGATTAGTACAGGCAGAACCAGACAATGATTATAAGGAAAAACTTGGGGAAAGGGAAAAATAATTACAGTTTACTACACAGATCATCTGTAGACTGAATTTACATAGTCATAATTTTATAAATGCTAAACACATCCATTTAACCAAACTTTTAAACTGTGACAACGGATTTTATAACTAAGATACATTACTTTAAGACATAGTGGTAAATACCAAAATATTCAGTTAAAAGAGGTTAACAGTGCTTGCTTTCTGAAATGGAGAAAACGAGGGCAAGTATGTAAAGACTATTTATTGCTTACCCCTAAAACTGAAGAATGACTGACTCATTATAATAAATGAGTATTTAACTCTGGTGATTTAATGTTTTCCAGTGAAAATTCTCATGGAAGGATCACCCATTTGTGGACTATTCAAATATGTATTATCTAATGTGTTAAAATTACATGAAAATCTAATCTCACAACTTCAGCCAAGCAAAAATTTTCTACCTATAATAAATGCATAGCCAGTTACAGTTGAAAAAATAGAAATATTCTACCTATTGAGACAATTTCGAGTTAATCTGTTTTAGACTTCCAGAGTTCAAGAGTGAATTTAACATGACAGGTCAAAATAATCAACAATAACAGCAAATTGAAAGGAAGCTCTCGCTATTTCATCTACTCTTATTCCATAACAAAATAGCAGAAAGCACAGCTCAAAATGTTTAAAAAAAAAAAATCTGACTCGTTAGTAAATCTTGCTCCTAAGATAATTACCAAAGGAAATTTCAAAAGAACGTGAAGGCTTCTATGATGCCTAATTCTAATACTCAAGACTCAATTCATTGGTCAGTACGGATAATTTTTCTTTCAATCTGATGGGCATCAACCTTCCTATTAGAAGGGATCTACCACAATATTGTGCAAATTTGGGTCTGTAACATCCTGCGTGGGCTCAAACGCTTCCCTAAATTGCTTCAGAGGCGCTGTATTCTACCCTGCTCGGGTCAGACTGTTCCCAAATGCAGTGATTTGTGTCACTTCAGAGAACACCCTGAGAGGAGATTCCTAAGGTTTTCAGGATTTACGGGCCCACCTGGGAAAAAACAAATTCTGCGTGAATCGCACAGACGACCTGGTTTTCGGAAGCAGGAGGGCTCCCCTCCCAGGAAGCCACGTAGGTTTGGGCTGGGGAGCAAAGAGGCAAGTACCGTTTCCTTCCTGGGGGCCGCAGGTGCACTCGGACCCCAGCTCCGCCGACACCTCCACCGCCCTCTGCAGCAGGTAGCGGGCTCGCTTGCGTGTCAGGGCGTCCTCAGCCTGGCCCAGCCCCGCCTGCACCGTCCTCCAGAAGCGCCAGCAGCGCCGGGCGTCGGGGCCCGCCTCGAGCGCGCGGGGGGCGCGGTCCGCGCCGGGTTCCGGCAGCAGCTTCTCCGCCAGGGCGCTGAGAACCAGCAGCTTCAGCCCGACGCGGCCTGGCGCCGACGGTGCCCCCGGCGCGGCCAGCCCACCCCACACGGCCCGCAGCGCCGCCCCGCCGCACTGGCCCAGCGCGGGCAGCAGCCGCCCGGCCACCAGCGCCACCGCGTCCTCAGAGGGCCCAGCCTCATCCCCGTCGCCGCCCAGCACCAGGGCGACGGCGGCCTGCCCCACCCGCTCGAGCAGCGGCCCGTCCTCGCGGGGCCGCAGGCAGGGCCCGACGGCCGCCAGGACCTCCACGGCCGCCTCGGTGCCTGGCGCGCGCCCCACGGCCAGCAGGTCACACAGCGCCTCCTCGGCCAGCGCGGCCGCCAGCTGCGGACCCCCGGCCAGGCGGGCGCACGAGCGCAGGGCCGCGCCCGCCGCCCTCAGCACGCGCCGGCGGAGGCGCGGCGGCAGCCCGGGGTCCGGCCCGCCCGCGGGGCGCCCGCGCGGGCCCCGCAGCAAAGGCACGAGGTACCCCGCGGCCACCTCGCGCGCCGCCTCCGGGAGCGAGCCCGCGCCCCCGCCGCCGCGCGCCGCCTCGTCCTCGAGCCGCTGCAGAAGGAAGCGCAGCGTCTCCACGCGCTCAGCGGACGCCTCCCCGCGGCACAGGGCCCCTAGCAGGACCCGGGGGTCGCGGCTCTGCGAGAGCAGCGTTTCCGCCAGCACCCACTCCATCTGCCACGCGCGCGCCGCCGCCACTCGGCTCCCATACGGAGGCGCCGGCGTGCGCGAGCGTGTGCGCACAGGCCGGGCGTGCGTGCGCGTGCACCTGCTAGGCGCGCGGGCGCCCGCAGGCAGGGGGCTTGCCTTCCCGGTGGGTGCCCTCAGCCCGCCGCAGACTCCTCCCACCAGCTCTGCCTGGAACCTCCCTGGTCTGCCCCGCCCCTGCCCCGTACTATGTTTAGGAAGGAAGGAGGCTCTTGTTAAATGTTAATGCAGTGTCTATACCAGCTCCATCTATTCCCGATTGGAGATTGGCCTGTCTGTGAGCATAGACCAGAAGTTCACAAAGAAGGTCTAAAATGGATTCTGGACATCTGCATTAAAAATTCATAATGAAAACGCAATAATGTTTAGAGGCAAGGCCAGAGGTAAGAAGTGGAATACCATAGCAGTGTGATAGGATACAGCTGAAAACACACCACCAGCCTTCACAGCTAAATGCCCAGGCTGATTGTAGGATCAAAACTTAACACAATGCATGTGTTCCCACGTGCAAACTCAAGAACAGTCTGTGTGTCTCTATTTTCTGTATTTCTGACAGCATCTGCTAAATATGGAAATAGAAAACTTCACCTCACCATGCACGGTGCTGGTTTGGTTCCTGGCTCAATCCCGGACAAATTGAATCAGTGACATTGGTTTCCTTTGCCTTCTAACCACCAAGATCTGTCCTTCAGTGGAGAAGACACAATCCCACCTTCAAAGAGCTTGAAATATAATAAATGCAATGGGTTAGATAAAAATTAAAGTTATTTCAACTGAAAGTTATTTTTATATAATCTAAAGATATTTAAATATAAAGTTATCTGACTTAAATTTGTTATCTGATTGGTATTACCCTAGTAAGAAAATGAGGAAGATCTAAAACTAAGGTATTGGTGGGACACAGAGAGGAGGGGCCACTAAGAGAGAGATCTGGAAAGTTGCATGGATAGATTTGAGGAGTGATTCTAGGGGGGAATCACAGATGAGAGTGGGAAGGCTCTTGCCTCCCAGGCTTTTGATTTAGGCAATTTGGGAATGATGGCCATTCCACTAAATAGGGAACTCTGGGAAGAAGTGCATTGGTGGGGAGGAATGATAGCTGAGCAAGGGATGGAGGGAATGAGGATGATGCAGTTAAAATTTGTAAAAGTGAAGACTGAGAGTGATGCCCTGACTGATACTCAAATGGAGACATCTGATAGGTGGTTGCAATCACTCCTACCTGGCTCATGCAGTATGTAGTCCGTATTGCTCCCAGGGTGATCTTCCTAAAATTAAACCATCAGCTATCCATGGCCCTCAGAATAATGTTCGAATTTTTTAGCATACCCCCCAAGATGCCTCATGGTGGGGCCCCTGCCTACTTCTCCAGCCTCACCCTCCTGACAAGCCCCATATACACCTTAATTTTGAAGTCCCTAAAACATGTTGTGTGCTCTCACTTTTATCTTTACAAAAGCCCTTCCCTCTTCTGTGAAGCCCTTACCCTTTCTCCACCTGCCTAGTATTTTCTTTTCAAGACACAGTTCAAATGTCATCTTTCCAAAAAGTCACTTCTTAATACCTCTCTCCCACCACCAACACCCTAGCTAAGTTAGATGACCCTCTTCTAAGTTCCCCAAACATCCTGACATATCAGCAACACAGCAATTGTCACCCAACGTTGTAATTGCAAGTGACTTCTCTGCTCTCTCCTTCCCCTCACTGCCCCCTTCCCCTCCTCCTGAGCAATTTGAAAGCTGGGCAGGGGTTATGGTTGTTATTACACTACTGCCAGGACCTGCACCTCTAGCTGTATCACACTCAGGAAATGCTTATTGAGTGAACAGCTGTCTCTTACTCGTCCATGAAGACCAAAATTATAAGGCATCTAAGAAACCATTCCCAATGCCCCAAGTCATAACTGACTTTTAATTGTGGGAACAATTATGGCTAATAGTCATCACATTTATGAAAAACCAAACATGGTAATATCTCTATATATATCGTTGCATTTTTATCCTCAAAACAACTCACAAAAGAAGTGCTATTACTTTTCTCATTTTACAGGTGAGGAAACTGAAGAGGAAAGAGATTAAATAACTAAATTGCCATGATAAAAGGCATGATGCCAGGCATAGTGGCCCACACCTGTAATCCCAGCACTTTGGGAGGCTGAGGGGGGACGATCACTTGAGGCCAGGAGTTTGAGACAAGCCTGGGCAACACAGTGAGACCTCATCTCTACAGGAAATTTTAAAAATTAGTTGGGCATCATGGTGCATACCTGTAGTCCCAGCTACTTGGGAGGCTAAGGAAAGAGAATCATTTGAGCTGAGGAGTTCAAGGTTACAGTGAGCTATGAGTGTGCCACTGCACTCCACACTCCAGTGACAGAGTGAGACCCTGTTTCTAAAAAACAAACCAAAAAACAAAAAGCATGGTAAAAAAGCAGCAGAGCTGTCTGACTCAAAGGCTATGCACTCTGCTATGTTACTGCTACATTACCTGCAAAACATCAAGAAAGAAAAATACACAATTGCTATGTCCAGTTAACTTCTTATAGAATCTCTATACTCCCAGTATCTAGCACACAGTTGGCACTCAGTAAATGATTGTTGTATGAATGGATGAATATGTATTTTCTGCAACAGCTTATGAGCTCCTAAAGAGTTGAGGCTGTGCTGTAATTTTTTTTTTTTGTCTCCTAAATACCAAACATAATACCGGAAGTGTGATAGTTACTCAATAAGTATTTGAAATTGTATGAATAAAAATTCAGTATTTTATAGTGTTGTAAGTTGATTAGCCGGAAAATTTCTAGTGACATAATTACCCTTCAAACATGAGAATTTGCAACCTAAAGTCCTGGTGGGCTGGCTCAACATGAAGCGACATGCTGCTTTGATAGAGGAGACCCAGTGTGAGAACAGCTAGCTACCCTCTCCGTCCTCACTGGGATAAATAGTTGCAATGGAAGTGATATGTGAATAGGGCTTAGAATAGTTTTCTTCCTTCACATCTCCCTGCAATTTTCCTGCTTCAGCCATTGACAAATCAGAGTTGTGACTAGCTGTTATTTTAACAACAAAAACAGGTGCCAGCAGTATGGACAAGTGTCAGAGTTTTCCCTCTCTTTAAAGTAGTAAAGTTTAGCTACTTTACTCCAATTATGGATCCTTTACACCCAAAGTCTGCCACATCTTCTGTTTCCTGAGTTGACGAGTAGGTACAGTTTTAAGAAAGAGGGAGCCGGACACGGTAGCTTATGCCTATAATTCTAGCCATTTGGGAGGCTGAGGTGGGAGGATCACTTGAGGCCACGCACGAGTTCAACACTAGCCTGGGTGAGACCCTGCCTCTATAAATAAACAAACGAACAAATAGTTAAATAAATAAATAAGAAAAATTAGCCAGGCATGGTGGCACACACCTGTAGTCCCAGCTACTCAGGAGGCTGAAGCAGGAGGATTGGTTGAGGAGGAGTTCGTTAGAGGCTGCAATGAGCTATGGTAATGCCACTGCATTCCAGCCTAGGAAGCAGGGTGAGAGCCTGTCTCAAAAATGGATAGATAGATAAAAATTTAAAAAAGAAAAAGAAATAGTGCCCATGCTTTTGTTGCGTGTCCAGCAGTGGCCTCAGAGGAGTCCTTTTCTGGCCTGAGCATACTCCTCCCCCTCTGGCTCCCACAGCTAAATAACCATCACTCATGGGCTCTGATGACATTGGTTCCAACAAACTTTACATTTATGAGTGTTGGTTGTCTATGCCTTATGTTTTCAATCTTTCCATGAGATGTCTAAAGATGGAGGTCCCTGATTCCCTTCCAATCTGAAGTGGCGCACCTATAGATGTGATTGTTCCCACACACCTATGAATCTTAATTCTGACTCTCCTCACTTTCCCAACTTGAGATGGATCCTGCTTCCCTCCTAGTAAGGGTGATGGAGAGCAAGAATGAATGGGAAAGAGAAAGCATGAGTTAGGGAAAGTGATCCAGTTAAATGTTCTTAAATCCAGTAAAGGTCCCCTTCCTTTAGGAGTGTTTGCATGAACTTGCTGTTTGTGATTGTCAAGGCACACGGCAGACGCTTAACTTGGTCTTTCATAGTGTCAACAGGGAAGCAGTAGGCAAGGGCACCACAATATAGGACTAAATAATGAATGATGAGAATGTTGAACTAAAGTAGCTACCCAAGGCTCAAAATCCACTGAAAAGGTTCTTCTTCTTCTTCTTTTTCTTTTAAGTGCTAAATTCAGTTTATTCACAGGGCAATTCTTATTTATTTATTTACTTATTTTTATTTCAGCATATTATGGGGGTACAAATGTTAAGGTTACGTACATTGCCCTTGCCCCCCTCCCCCCTCCAGTCAGAGCCTCAAGCCTGACCATCCCCCAGACGGTGCACATCACACTCATTATGTATGTATATA